>APFE030208301.1:38525-56000 GCA_000404065.3 Pinus taeda
TTTTGTTCGTAGAAGAGACGTCGCCCACGCTCCTTTGCCTTGGCCGGTCACAATCCTCCACTATCCTCGTGAATGGACACCTGCACACAAAGAGAACAACACAAACACAAGCTGGAAATATAATATATGCAATTATACATCAGTCAGGAAGGACATAATTCAACATTAATCATTACAATGATGAGAATGGAACCATAATGATAGTCATCTATTATTAATAATCAACAAAGGAGAATAAAACCAGCGTCCTGACGTCAAGTCCTCCTTTGGCTAGGTGCTCAGCTACACAAGTCTTGCAAAGCTTGAAGGGATGAGGGACAAGCCTCTCTTTTTTTTTGGACAAGATCTCCTTACTTAAGTTAAGCCTTATGGACACAAAGAAGGCTCTTGCAACTCTAATCTCTTGATATATTCCTTTCAGCACAAGTATTTCCACTAGAACTAGAACTAGCTTGCTCAAGCCATGGAGACAAGCTTTATAGATGAAAAGGAAGGGATAAGATCAATCACAACAATAATGGATTTGGCTTCATCACTTGGAAACTTCTATGGAATGGTGGCAAACTACTTCTGATTGAAGGAGATTCGAAGCCAAACCATCCTCACTTAACTTGGATTCAGTTGGTGAATGAGTTGGATAGAACTTTCGGAGGTTGATTGGTTAGAAACTTTTCCCAAAAAGGTTGGAGCGATTGTCACTCTGGGACAGAGTGCTAATGGCGCGCCCCTTTTATAGGATTTTCCCCATTGGCGTGGGCATAACACAGTGGGCCAACGCTAATGTAAAAAGGGCTATTTTTAAGGGCAAGCTGCAGGAGATGTCTTTAGTGCATATGAAGCTCATGTTCAGAGGTGAATGATGCAAGTGGTTTCAAGTCTTGTTACTTCTCACAATTCTCGGAATGAGTCCTCCAAGGTGCAAAAGAGGGGTAATAAGGACGGTGACAAACGATGACAAATTATTGTGTAACAGATGCCCCCTAAAGCATGAGGCCCGAGAGAGAGAGGGGTGAAGTGCTTTACAAGAACATGTGTGACCGAAAACACGGCCGCCAGAGAACCTGTGAAAAGAAGTACAACTGATATCTCAAGTACATGATATATGTGGTATGGGCGCAGCCATCCGTAACAGAGTATATATAAAAACTGGATCCCAGGTATGGATGCAGCCATCCGATGACAATCAATCAATGGACTCAGGTATGGTCGCAGCCATCCAATAAATAAGTCATGTAATGATTACAATAATCCACAAAATGCAGCCCGGATTTCAATATGCATAATCCGGGGTCTTGCGCTCCAACTCGACCCGAACACAGTACAAGTTCAAACATGTGAATATAGGAGTCGATTTCGAACATGCATGAACATCGTCTGATTACCATTCAATGATGAAAACTGTTAACAGACGCGAGAGGTACCGCCAATAATGACGATGGTCCTCAAGGTACTATAGGTACAATCTATGGCATGCGAATCAATGAGCCGGTGTTGAACACCTGCAGAATCATCCGATCAGAGGCCAATGATGAAAACCTCTTGTCGAACACGAAGAACCTGCCATTGAGGCATGCAGGCTCCAACGTACCTGAAGGGTGTCTCTAGGTCATCTTCCTGGATAATGAGTTGAAGTCGACAGGAAGTGATCTTGATCGAAGGTGGGCCATAATGTTTCCCACATCATCGACACGAGACAGAGAAGGATAACATGTTTTGTGTGAGGTATACGAGGGAGGTTGAGTATTCTGCAGAGGTCAACTTCTCTTGAACATATCGGCAGCACAAAAGTGGATTTGGCAGTATTTGATGTCAAATGATTAGGGGTCATGGTGACAAGACGATGAGTAGATGAATGGCCAAATAGGATAACCCAAACCCATGGAGGCAAGTGTGAAATGAAATGAGATGTCCCCACCCAGACATGAATGCAGAAAGTGCCATGTTCAAGAGCAACATACTGCATACGACGATGATTATGATTCGTTTATTCCCCCGCCATTTCTGGCAAGTACCCCAATTATTTTTGGATGGCAAGCTTGACAGGAATAGCATATTCTTGAATGGTGTAATTACGACAAAACCCAATGTCATTACAGTTTTAATGAGTCTAACAACAGAAAAAACTCAGCGTATTTTCATGTTTAGAGAGTTTGAAAAGATAGCGAAAAGGAGACTCCAGGGGTGTCCTTTTTCGTAAAGTTGTGTCTCTCGAGCCCGAAAAAGTATAAAACTATGCTCAAAAGAATCGCCCTGCCATTACAACCGAGGAGTACTTTTCGTGAGTAGTGACATCGACCCGAGAAAGTAAAAAAGAAGTCGATATCACGTCGTTTCACTCCCATTAACGAACCTGAAACGACAAAGGTCCGATGATCTTTTCATTCTTTATACGGTCGGAAAAAGAGTTTAAAGACGACCGCCTCTTATTTACGTTTAACGAGTCAAGAGGAATAACTCGACAATCTTTTCATGTTTAGCGAGTCAGAAAAGAGCTAAAAGATGACTCCATAGTGACTTTTTCGTGTATTTACCAAGTTCGAAAAAGTATAAAATACAACTTGTTTCACCATCGAAGCTGCGTAAAAGACCTTTCGCTGCACAAGAAGCAAACGTAAAACCCATTTTCGACCAAAAATACATTAAAATATTCAAAAACAACTTTTCTAAACCCAAAAATGAGTTAAAAAGTCTATAAATAGGGTGAAAATGTAAAAAATAGAATTACTTTTACTTTTTACCTCTTGAAGAGTGAGAGTGGTTTGACAACCTTTTCGTTTTTAAATGGTTGGAAAAGGGTTTAAAGATGACCGCCTCTCATTTACATTTAATGAGTTGAGAGGAATAACTCGGCAATCTTTTCATATTTAAACGGTCCGAAAAGAGCTGAAAGAAGACCTCCATTTTTATTCTCTTTAATGAGTCAAAAAGGGAAAAAATACTCAGCAATCTTTTCATATTTTACGAGTAAGAAAAGAGCTTAAAGGTGACTCGTCCTAGAGGAATGAGTCGTATAAAGGGTAGCAACTGGTTCTGGCAATGGTGGAACTGCTCAAAACATGTGATTGTCAAGAGGCTGGCTAACAAAACCACTCTTAACTGTGGTCCCTCAGGAAAGGAAAACAAGAAAGTGAAAGCTTATGATCGGCCAAAGAGATGGTGGCGATGGGATGAAAACAACCAAGGCTCATCTAACAGAATTTAGCGGATAAAGACAACAATCACGAGATGTAAAATGGGTATGGGTTCATTCTTACACAAGCTTGAACCATGGAGAACTCTGCTTGGATTTGGTTTCATGTTTACACAAGCTTGAAATGAAAAAACTATGCTTGTTATAAGTTCGCATGCCCTCAGCATAATGACGCAAAATGAGGTACATGCCCCCAAGCTTCATTGCATTCAACAAAGTGGATGGAATGAAGGTTCACTTTCGAGATCTTGGAAAGACTCGACTTGTATATTACAAGATCTTAATCAAAAGACTGGATTTGGAAAGGGGGTTGTTTCATTTTTTAATGAGGTTGACATAGTAAAAGAATTATCCTCATAACCCTTGTTTCATTTTTTAACGAGCTTGACACAAGATCAGGAACTATGCTTGGTACACCTAATTTCATTTTTTAAGGAGCTTGACACAGGAAAGTGAACTATGCTCCGCCCGAACTTCATCATAATAAACAAGAAGTTGGGGCTTCCAAGAGTGGCTCTCCCAGTGGGAGGTCAACATCTCGGAAGTCAGGACCCAATGCCCCCAGGACACTATGCACGATGGCGGCATCGCTAGATATAGGTATGGGATAGGTGGCCACGTAGTTGATTTGCGAGGGGGCAGATACAACTCGTAGATCAGAACTAGGAGGGGACGACAACTGCGCAGGAGGCATCGGGGGACTAACGAATGACAATTGATCGATAGTCACCATTCTTCCATCGTGTGGAAAGAAAACCACACGGAAAAGCGAAGAGACAAGGGCCCCCATAGCATAAACATAGTCGCGAACAAGGAGAAGATTGAAATCTAAAACACCTTGGGTAACCAACACGTCGATATAGACGGTTTTACCTCCCAAAGTAATAGGGAACTTTGGGAGGACTCCTAGAGATGGACAAGCTTCTCCGTCGAAAGCCAACAGATTCTGCGTGACTGGCCCGAGCTGCGGGGAACCTAAAGCTTGCCAAGTAGTGTACGACATAAGACTGACCGACGCACCTTCATCTATAACAGTGCCAGGTACTGCCTTATCATAGGCAAGTACCGTAATCTGGAAAGGCACATGGGATGGAAGGCAGAAAGCGGTCAGGGGACTCCAATCAAAGGATATGGCCAAACTACTTGGTGCGGGAATCATATGATTGCCCCCATGTTCCATAGGAACTGAAGAGGGACTTTCGGGAGTAGTTGGGATAGGAGAGTCATTTCTAGACTCAGGGGAATCTGATGAGACAAGAAGAACATGGGAATTACGCCCTTTGAAAACAGAGTGATCGGGTGGTGAACTCGAGTCGACACTCTTTCTGACCAATATTTGGTCTGGAACAGGCTGGGCAGAGCCAGGTTCAGGAAGAGGAGGCTGGACAAGAGAGGAATTTGAACCAATCTCATTGTCAGCAAGGGGACTATCTGCAGTTGTAGAAAGACGTTGATATCCAATGGGGAGTTGGGGTGAGGGAGCCGCGAGACTTTCCAAGACGTCGGAGGCTTTATCCATGAGCGGAAAAAGGTGAAGGGGATGATTGCCTTCACAAAGTCTGCAAGGGATTAGAATATTCCCTTTTCCTTTACTATTTCCAATTGACAGGGTAGTATCGCCATGAGATTCAAAGGGCGATGAGGGGCAGGTCGGATCACAGGACCATACTTCTGAGACCCTGGGAATTCCAGGACAATCACGAAGAAGGTGGTCATCCTTGCACAATCTACAAGGAAACTTGACCTTCCGCGGAGGAGCAGAAGGTGGCCCAACTTCAGGTGTACTCGAGAGGGTAGCCGCGCTTTTAGCCTCTCCTTTGAGAGCCTTCTTCTTCTTCGTCTTCTTCTTCTTCTTCTTAGCCACCTGGTTACTCGAATTAAGACTTTCACTAGGCGAAGTAGAAGTTGAGGACGTAGAAGTGGGCGTAGAAGGGGAGAGGTCCACCTTAGAATCAATATGAGGTTGTTCAGGTGGAGGGACTGATTGATCAATAGGTGAGACGGTAGGGACCAGAGAGGTTGAGAACAACCAAACAGGCAACCCAACGGTTAACCCTGGGAGGGACAATGTTGCCATGTAAGGAGCACCAACATTCCCGAGAGGAGGGAAATGACCAGGATTCCCGAGATGAGGGAAATGACCAGGATTCCTGTCAGGGGGGGAACTTGGGTTGGTGAACCCCGAGAAAGTTGCCATCAAGAACAAAAAAGAAACCTACTCAAGCTAATGCGAATAGGACCTAACCGGGTAAATGTGAATGTGGCCAGATAAATTTTAAGACAAAGGAACTGAACTGGACCTTTTCATGTTTTAAGAGTCGAGAAAAGGACAAAAGATGACTCTAGTCACCTTCGAATGTTTAATGAGCCCGAAGTGACAAATACTCAATAGAGCCTTTTCTTTTAAGGAGTCCAAAAAGGATCAAAAAGTGACTGCTCTGGAGAAAATAGGCAAGGGGTTTACCAGACAATCCATAAAACTGCTTATACACCTTGGCAATCATATGAAAACCAAGGACTTTCCATACTGCAGTCAATCTTCCCAAATGTTGTGTTCGATGCATTACGGCTTGTAAGGTAGCAAACACGGCTTCCTATGGATCAAGGATGATAACCTAGTGGAGTCTCCCCATATATACGCGACGGTACATGGGAGAAAAAGTCCGTACTAGACCACAGTTGAATCACACAAGGAGGAATCACCCAACCTTAATGCGAGAACAAAAGTGACTAGGTTTAACGACGTCGGAGAATGTCTATAGCCTAGACCTCTAGAAGGTGAGCGTTATGTTCCAATGAGTTGTTAAGTTTATTCAGTTCATTTTATGGTTGATCTTCAATTAAGTTTCAGTTTCAGGTCCTACCGTATGTAATGTTTCACAATTGCCTAGATGCAAGCTATATGCCAAAGAATACCATTTCATTCGATGAATACTAACTACGAGAGGGTTAAGAATTTTCAATCAAACAAAATGAGCATAATCAATCAAATAGCCTAATGCAGCTAATGGAAAATAAATAAAACTTTTTCTTTTAAGAATACAAATCAATGAAAAGTTCTATTTCCCATTAACTATTGAACGCAAAAGAGATTTGTTCGATTTCTTTTTTAAAGGCACAATGCACTAGAATGAATTTTGAGAGACAATACAAACAAATTCTAACCAATACAAGCACATTCAGTTCCCTAAAATCACAAAGCAATCCCTCAAAAACGAGAAAAGTCCCAAAGACACCAATGAGCTGTGTAATCTAGGCTCAAAGCGAAACAAAGCGGAATTCAAGTGAAAAAGAAGCAAGGCACTCAAATAACACAATGAAACGATTCAGAACTACCAAACAAGTGTAAGGGAGGAAATAAAGAGTCGATTGGACCGATAGAAGACCAAAACACCTAAGGAAGGCTCGACACACAAAGCCACTAGATGCCCTAGGGCTAGAAATGTGAAATCGATAGAAAATGGAAAACACCCAAAGGGTAAAGGTAATCTATGCAATTGTCATCTATGCACAATTCACTTGAAAAGTATGCAAATGTAATCTATGCACAAATGAGAATTCTAATTATGCATGTGTGATCAATGCAAGAGAATTCTCAAACACAAGATGATTCTAATGTAATCTAAGAACCAGTCAAGTGCAAATCAAGAAAATTGGGTGAGATTTCCAAAGATCAAAAATAAAAACACTCAAAGGCGATTAACACTCATACACAATTTAGCCCCCCCCCTCGGCGAATGAGGGGGATTTTTTTTGCAAAAAGAAGAGAAAAAAGATGCAAAATTGTGAAAAGGCTGAGAAAAACCTCCAAGTAATGACCAAAGGAAATCAAATTAAGAATTTCTCAAACAAGAGACTCAAAACTAGTCAAACAAGACTCCAACACACTCAAGAAGTTGAAAAAGATGTGGCAAGATACAAATCCAAGCTCCGAAGGCAGGCAAACAAGTGAACTCAAAAAGCTAAGAGGCCTGGCGTGACTGTCAGGCTGTAACTCACGCTAAATAAGGATTGGCGCGGGTTGTCAGTTTAGCAACAAGGGCCACTAGCACGACTGTCAAAGGGAAAACCGCTCTAATAAAGTTTTCCAAGTCAAAAAGAAAAACAAGCGGTCTAAAGCTCGGTTTGCAGTATCTAGACAAGCCAGGGAGCAAGAGGCAGCAAGAAATTCAATCCAAGCAAGAAAACAAGAGAAAACCAAAGAGGCAAGACAAACTCCAAATTGTTCAGTCCGTAAACCAAACCAGAGATTGACTGAAGCGGCTTTGATCTACTTCACTAATGAAAGGCAGTAGTGTTTCGAAGGCTATCTGGCCGTACTTCAGGCTCCGTCTAAAGTTTACAAATCAAACAACAAGCTAAACTCCCCAGCAGAGTCGCCAAATTGTTGGAGAGGTAAATCCCCTCTACGGATAGAGGCGATCCCTACTAGCCCAGAACGGGTCTAGCTACAATCAAACAATGCTATCACACAAGTTCCTAATTGCAAATAAAAGGTAGGTGATGAAGACCTACTTGAGTTCCAACACTTTTGTTCGTAGAAGAGACGTCGCCCACACTCCTTTTCCTTGGCTGGTCAGAATCCTCCACTATCCTTGTGAATGGACACCTGCACACAAAGAGAACAACACAAACACAAGCGGGAAATCTAATATATGCAATTATACATCAGTCAGGAAGGACATAATTCAACATTAATCATTACAATGATGAGAATGGAACCATAATGATAGTCATCTATTATTAATAATCAACAAAGGAGAGTAAAACCAGCGTCCTGACATCAAGTCCTCCTTTGGCTGGGTGCTCAGCTACACAAGTCTTGCAAAGCTTGAAGGGATGAGGGACAAGCCTCTCTCTTTTTTTTGACAAGATCTCCTTACTTAAGTTAAGCCTTATGGACACAAAGAAGGCTCTTGCAACTCTAATCTCTTGATATCTTCCTTTCAACACAAGTATTTCCACTAGAACTAGAACTAGCTTGCTCAAGTCATGGAGACAAGCTTTATAGATGAAAAGGAAGGGATAAGATCAATCACAACAATAATGGATTTGGCTTCATCTCTTGGAAACTTCTATGGAATGGTGGAAAACTACTTCCCATTCAAGGAGATTCGAAGCCAAACCATCCTCACTTAACTTGGATTCAGTTGGTAAATGAGTTGGATAGAACTTTCGGAGGTTGATTGGTTAGAAACTTTGCCCAAAAAGGTTGGCGCGATTGCGAATCTGGGACAGAGCGCTAATGGCGTGCCCCTTTTATAGGATTTTCCCCATTGGCGCGGACATAACACAGTGGGCCAGCGCTAATGTAAAAAGGGCTATTTTTAAGGGCAATCAGTAGGAGATGTCTTCAAGGCATATGAAACTCATGTTCAGAGGTTAATGATGCAAGTGGTTTCAAGTCTTGTCACTTCTCACAAGTCCGGAAATGAGTCCTCCAAGGTGCAGAAGAGGGGTAATAAGGACGGTGACAAACGGTGACAAATTACTGTGTAACAAGCCCCGTGTTTGATTTTACGTTTTTGATGGCAACTTTTCCAGAGTTCACCAACCCAGGAATCCCCTCTGAAGAGAATCCTGGTCATTTTCCTCCTTTTAGGAATGTTGGTGCTCCTTACATGGCAACGTTGTCCTTTCTTGGGTAAACTGTTGGGTTGCCTGTTTGGTTGTTCTTAACCTCTATGGTCCCTAATGTTTCAACTATTGGTTAATCAGTTCCTCCACTCGAACAACATCATGTTGATTCCAAGGTGGAACTCTCCCCTTCTTTGCCTGTTTCTATGTCTTCATCTTCTACTTCGCCTGGTGAAAGTCTGGATTCAGGTAACTAGGTGGCTAAGAAGAAGAAGAAGAAGATGAAGAAGAAGAAGTCTCATAAGTGAGAGGCTAAAAGGGTAGCTCCTGCCCCGAGTACATCTCAAGTTGGGCCTCCTTCTACTCCTCTGCGGAAGGTTAAGTTTCCTTGTAAATTGTGCAAGGATGACCATCTTCTTCATGATTGTCCTGGAATTCCTAGGATCTTAGAAGTATGGTCTCATGATCCGGCTTGCTCCTCATCGCCCTCGGGAGCGCATGGTGATGCTACCCTATCAACTGGAAATGGTAAGAAGAGAGGGAAGCTTCGATTCCCTTGTAGGCCATGTGAAGGCAACCATCTCCTTCACCTTTGTCCGCTCATGGATAAAGCTTCCACTGTTTTGGAAAGTCTTATAGCTTCTACACCCCAGCTCCCCGTTGGTTATCAGAGGGTCTCTTCAGATCCTCTCCCTATCAACAAAGCGATTGATTTAAATCCTTCTCTTGTCCATACCCCTCTTACCAAACCGGGCTGTGATAAGCCTGTTCGGGACCAACCATTGGTCGAAGAGAGTGTCAACTTTGGGTTCACCACCTATTGATCACTCTGTTTCGGAAGAGTTTCATGCTCATGTTCTTCTCATTTCGTCAGATTCTCTTGAGTCCGAAAACAACTCTCCTATCCCAGCTGATCTCGAGAGTCCTTCTTCAGAGTAGGGGGGAAATCATACGATTCCCCCACCAAGTAGTTCATTCATTTCCTTCAACTGGAGTCACCTAACTGCTTTCTACCTTCCATCCCATATGCCTTTCCAGATTATAGTACATGTCTATGATAAGGCAGTACCTGGCACTATCTTGGATGAGGGTGCATCTATCAGTCTTATGCCTTCCACTACTTGACAAGCTTTGGGCTCCCCACAGCTTGTGCTGGTCAACCATTAGGGATCCTTCCAAAGCTCCATATTACTTTGGGAGGCAAAACCATCTATATCGACGTACTGGTTACCCAAGGTGCTTTAGATTTCAGTCTTCTCCTTGGTCGTGACTATGTTTATGCCATGGGGGCCCTTGCCTCTTCACTTTTCCATGTGGTTTTCTTTCCAAACGACAGAAGGATTGTGATCGTAGATCAATTATCATTCTTTAGTCCCCCGGTGCTTCCTGCGCAGTTGTCATCCCCTTCTGGTTTTTATCCACCAGTTGTATCTGCCTTGCCGCAGGTCAACTATGTGGCTACTTATCCCGTGCCTGTATCCAGTGATGTTGCCGTCGTGCATAGTGTCCTGGGGGCATTGGGTCTTGACTTCCAAGATGTGATCCTTCCACCGAGAGTGGAACTCTTGGAAGCTATGACTTCCTGTTCATAATGATGAAGTTCATTCAGAGCATAGTTTGCTTTCCTATGTCAAGCTCCTTAAAAAATGAAATTGGGTCTGGTCGGAGCATAGTTCACTTTCCTATGTCAAGCTCCTTAAAAAATGAAACTGGGTCTGTCTGAGGATAGTTTGTTCCTATGTCAACCTCGTTAAAAAAATGAAACAAGGGTTATGAGGATAGTTCTTTTACTGTGTTAACCTCATTAAAAAAAAAATGAAACACCTCCCTTTCCAAATCGAGTCTTTGTTTAAGATCTCGTAAAATACGAGTCGAGTCTTTCCAAGATCTCGAAAGTGAACCTTCATTGCATCCACTTTGTTGAATGCAATGAAGCTTGGGGGGCATGTACCTCATTTTGCGTCATTATGCTGGGGGCATGCGAACTTATAACAAGCATAGTTTTTCATTTCAAGCTTGTGTAAACATGAAACCGAATCCAAGCAGAGTTCTCCATGGTTCAAGCTTGTGTAAAAATGAACCCATACCTAATTCACATCTTGTGATTTCCGCCTATCTGCTAATTCTATTAGATGAGCCTTGGTTGTTTTCATCCCATCACCATCATCTCTTTGGCCGATCATGCGCTTTCACTTGGTTGTTTTTCCTTTCCTGAGGGACCACAGTTAAGAGTGGTTTTGTTAGCCAACCTCTTAACCATGACATGTTTTGAGCAGTTCCACCATTGCCGGAACCAGTTGCTACCCTTTATACCACTTGTTCCTCTAGGATGAGTCACCTTTAAGCTCTTTTCTGACTCGTAAAATATGAAAAGATTTCCAAGTATTTTTCCCTTGTTGACTCATTAAAGAGAATAAAAATGGAGGTCTTCTTTCAGCTCTTTTCTGACCGTTTAAAGATGAAAAGATTGCTGAGTTATTCCTCTTGACTCGTTAAACGTAAAAGAGAGGCGGTCATCTTTAACTCTTTTCCGACCGTGTAAATACGAAAAGATTGTCAGGCCCTTGTCGTTTCAAGTTCGTTAATGGTTGCGAAACGACGTGGTTTCGATCGCTTTTTTACTTTTTTCAGGTCGAGATCACTAATCATGAAAATTACTCCCCGATCGTAATGGTTGGGTGGTTCTTTCGAGCATTGTTTTATACTTTTTCAGGCTCAAGAGACACAACTTTACGAAAAAGGACACCCTTGGAGTTTCCTTTTCCATTGTCTTTTCAAACTCTCTAAACATGAAAAGACGCTGAGTTCTTCCTTTGTCAGACTCGTTAAAACTTGATGACATTGGATTCCGTCAAAATGATGCCTTTCAAGCATATGCTATCCTTGTCAAAGCTTGTCATCAAAAAATAATCAGGGTACTCACCAGAAATGGTGGGGAAAATGGAACCACAATTATTGTCGTGTCGGCAGCATGTCACTCTTGAACATGGCACTTGTCTGCATTCGTGTCTGGGTGGGAACATCTCATCTTGTTTTTTACACTTTCCTCTGTGGGTTTGGGTTATCCTGTTTTACCTCTCATCTATTCATTACCTTGTCACCATGACCCCTGATCATTTGATGTCCAATACTGCCAAGTCCACTATCATGCCGCCAATGTGTTCAAGAGAAGTTGACCTCTGTAGAATACTCAACCTCCCTCTAATACCTCACACAAAATATTTTATCCTTCTCTGTCTCATGTCGATGATGTGGGAAACATTATGGCCCACCTTCGATCAAGGTCACTTCCTGTCCACTTCAGCTCATTATCCAGGAAGTTGACTTAGAGACTCCCTTCAGGTACCTTATAGCCTGCATGCCTCAATGGCAGGTTCTTCGCGTTCGACACGAGGTTTTCATCATTGGCATTCGATCGAATGATTCTACGGGTGTTCGACACCAGCTCACTGATTCGCATGCCGTGGATTGTACCTATAGTACCTTGAGGACCATTGTCATTATTGGTGGTACCTCTTGTGTCTGTTAACAGTTTTCATCATTGACTGGTAATCAGACGATGTTCCTGCATGTTCGACTTCGACTCCCATATTCACATGCTTGAACTTGTACTTTGTTCTGGTTGAGATGGAGCACAAGACCCTGGATCTGTCTGTTGAGGTCTGGGTTGTGATTTTGTGGATTATTATGATCATTACATGACTCATTTACTGGATGGCTGCGTCCATACCTTGGATCCAGATTTTTATGTACTTTGCTATGGATGGTTGTGCCCATACCACATACATCATGTACTTGAGATATCAGTTGTACTTCTTCATGCAGGTTCTCCAACAGCTGTGTTTTTAGTCAACCATGTTCTTGTAAAGCATTTCACCCCTCTCTCTCTTGGGCCTCATGCTTTAGGGGGCATCTGTTACACAGTATTTTGTCACCGTCCCTGTTACCCCTTTCCCGTACATTGGAGGACTTCTTCCGGGACATATGAGAAGTGACATAACCTGAAAACACCTGCATTGTAACCCCTTGAGTATGTACTTCATATGCCCTGAAGACACCTTCTGCAAAATACCCATAAAAATAGCCCTTTTTCCATTGGCGTTGTTCCATAGTGTATCACTCATGCCAATGAGGGAAATCCTCCAAAGAGGGCGCGCCAGCTGGCACTCTGTCTTAGAGTCACACTAGCGCCAACCCAGTTGGGTAAAGTTTTTAACAAACCAACTTGCGAAGGTTATTCCTAACCTTTTCATGAACTGATTCCAGTTTGAGTTAGTTCAGTTGGGCTTCGAATCTCCATAGAAGGGAAGTAGTTCTCCACCTCCCATGGAAGCTTCCTAATGATAAGTGTTAAGACCCAGAATTGACCAATTTTGACCTTATATTTCCATCATAATATTATCCTTTTCAGTCATAAGTTATAAGCTTTGATCACACAATGACTTAATCACCCCAAGGTATGAAGTAACTTCCCGCATATCTATATGTTTAATTGTTCACTGCATATTCGTAAGTACCTTTGTATTTATCTTGGGAAAGCTGACTAAATTGCTAAAGTAATTGTCTTAAGCCCGCAGGAATTATAACCTATAGTTGCTGTAACACCAGAAACAACAACTACGCAGTTGCTGCAACACCAGAAGCAACAACTATGCAGTTGCTACAGTCAGCAACAGAAATCATCTAAAGCGGGTATTTTGCATCAGCTGGGAATAACAACGGCAACTATCTGAGGAATGTTGACGTGGCTGATCAAGAAATTGTCCAAAGCAAGTAGAACACAGTTACCAGGACTTAAAACCAGAATAGTACGGGGAAACGGCGAAGGGAATGTGCGTATTCCAAGGAAGACGGTCGAAGATGGTTACCAGCTGTGTAATAGCCAGAGCCTAAACAAAGAATATATTATCATATTGTTGCAACAACATTTCTGTAATTCTTATTTTTTATTAAACAGGTTAACCAAATGAACCGTAACAATCTATTGTAATAGATGTCTCCTCTATAAAGAGGAGACATCTACATTAGTCAGAGAGGAGTCTGTAAGAGAAATTTGTGAGAATATCAGCAAGTCTAAAATTTATTGTACTCGAATTTTTGACAGATGAATAGAAGAACGTTCTGAGTATTTAAGCTATTCTCCGTGTTCTGGGGAATCTTGTGAGAGGGACTGGGCCCACCTTCCTCACAAGATTCACCCATTTACTTTTCTGTCAAGTGTGTAAGTGTGTGATAATTTCTTTCTGCAGATAAGTTTCTTTCTGAAGATACTCTGTTTGGATTCTGTAGCATTACCTCTTGCAATTCTATTTTGCTAGCACTCTATTTTATTAAGTTATTTGAAGTTATGCAAGTGTATTTCATCGGTGAATCTGAGTGCAGTGTGTGTTAGCAATCTGATTCCAGGGGCAGGTGTTGAACGTCCTCACCTGGAGGATAGGGTCCTGATCCTCTACCAACAGAGCATCCATCTCTCTGCTTTCTAGATTTGTAATTTTAATTAATTCCTTTTATTTTATCAGCACTGTGATAACCTAGTACAAGAACTAAGTATACTACATCTTTCGATGCTTTTAGAATTTAAGTACAAACAGTACGCAGTAGCCTTTGGAATAAAAAGACTTTCCCAGGTTGACAATTAATGTGGTACTTGATTGTTTAATTAATAAACAATTCAACTAGCCAACATTTTGGCGCTGTTGCCGGGGAAGGCAACTAAAGATTTCTAAAGGCATTAATGATTTCTTTCTGAAAATAACAGGTGCATGAGAGGACGCAAGAAACCTAATTTCACAGGCGGTAAGGGAGGAAGAAAGACTTTCATTGACGAAATCATCTCAAAGGCTGAAACATCGCAGAGGACGAGTTCCTGAAGACCTCAAATCTAGTACTCCTCACAAGCGGATCGACAGACGGAGGAGGTATTGGGGCTTGAAAGGAAGCTGGAAGTATTAGAACACACTGAGGAACTGGTAGAAGAACCTGAAGAACCTGAAGATACAGAAGATAAAGTAAGTGACTCAGGAGAAAGACCAATGGAGGATAACAGAACAGAAGGAAGGGGGGAGAACTCACTCTCTACCCTGGAGTTCCCTATTGGGGACCTGCCGAGAGGAACGACTCCTATGAAGAACATTCCCCTTTCAGCGTTACCCAATTTCCATGGGTTATCCTCTGAAGACCCAGATGAATTCCTCTTTGAATTTGATATATTATGTAGAAGTTATGATTATGTGAGTCCTAATCAGAAACTAAAACTGTTTCTAGCAACACTAAAAGGGAATGCGTTGAGGTGGTTCATGAGCTTGGGAGCTCAGGCAATCACCACCTGGGACCAGATTAAAGAGGGATTCTTGGCCAAATATCAAGATTATTGCCGAACAAGAGAAAGGAAGGAAGAGTTGTTTAAGATGGTTCAGAAGGAGGATGAGAGCTTAGAAGATTTTGTGGAAAGGTTGCAGTATAATCTGCAGAGGTCTGATCACCCCAATATGAGTAAAGACATTCTGAAGACCATATTGTTGAAGGGGGTAAGAGATGACTGCCTGGACATGTTGAACATGTTGGGAAAATGGGACATCTCCAAAGAACCATTTGAACAAATTATCAATCTCTGCATGAGGTGCTCAAGAGGAGCAGGGAATAGATCAAAGAGCAGAGATAATGTGTATTCAAGAGTTCAGAAGTCAGCCAGTGGAGGAGCAACAAGAGCTGAAATAGGTAACTTATTAGAAGAATTTAAAACTGAAATGTTAAGTTCTTTTGCTTCACAAATCGATGCTTTGCATGTCAAGAAGAAACAGGCGGAAGCAGAAGCTGCTTTAGCTATTTTCTGTTCTAAATGCAGAGGAAAACACCCACTCAGGGAATGCCCACTGGATAAGACACCTATCTACACGATTTGTGAAATGGATCATGAAACCCAGCAATGCCCCTCTCTTTCGGGAATCAAAGTAGCATTGCAGACAACCGAAGAAGAGGCTGAAGCAGTGTACCTGATGACACAGAGAAGGCAATGGCCACAAAGACAAGGTATGAGCTCTAACACAACATTTAGTCGTTGGAATAATAATTCTCCTTTTCAAACGAATTACCCACCCATGAACCAAATGTAGTACCCACCCTTTAATGCAATGAATTTTCCACTTATGCAACAACCTAATCTCCCTTTTCTTGATCCTACTATGTGGAATCCTTGGGCCCCATAACAACCATATTTCAATCAATGGAACCCAAATTGGGCAGCCCAGCAGATACCATTTCCTCAACAACAACAGTCTCTTTCCTTACCACCCAATACTTCCCAGAATAATCAAGCAATGAGACCCCAACTGCCTGTGCAACCTAACCCCAATCCAAACAATAATAAGGCCTTGCAGGTAATCGACATTCAAAGTCAACCGGCCCTTCCCATGCAATGCAATGATATCCATTTACGCTCCGGAAGAATAGTTGAACCCATCATAGATGACATTACTGACTCTGAAAAAGAAGAAACTAGGAAAGAAAAGTCATCCAATAAAGATACTGAAATTCTTGAATCACCCACTGACAAGACTGTCCAAACAGCTGAACCACCCTTCCCCGAAAGATTGACTCTGAGTAAAACGTTTGAGCCACCAGCCTTTAATCTTTTAGGAGAACTGCAGAATTTATATGTTAAAATTCCACTATTACAAGCACTAAGAGACGTCCCTATCTACGCCAGAACTGTTAGGGACATTTGTGTCAGGAAACCTGGAAGAAAAGCCAAGGAACCCCTCACAGTTCATGTGATGGGAGAACTGACTGCTCTAATGACAGAAAAAGACCCTCCTGTGAAATATGGTGACCCTGGTCACCCTACAGTGACAGTTCAGGTCGGCAAGACCTTTGTCTCTAAAGTCCTAGTGGATCTAGGTGCTGCAATAAATATTATGACACTTGAAACAACACAATTACTGCAGTTGAAACATTTAATCAGGGAAACTCCAACCATTTTAGAGCTAGCTGATCGCTCTACAATCAAACCTGAAGGAGTAATCGAAGACCTGGTAATCTCCGTAGAATCTTGGAATTACCCAACCGACTTTGTGGTGTTACAAACTAAAACAAAGTTGGGGGGTCATCCACTAATTCTAGGAAGACCATGGCTAGCTACAGCAGATGCTTTCATCAGCTGTAGATCTGGATTGATGACAATATCCAATGGCTAGGAAACTAAACAGTTGACTCTTTACCCCCATGCCACACCCATGATTAATAATGATAATTCAATATGGGTAGACTATGAGGATGAAGAAGCCCAACCTATTTTAACAATCGGACAAGCTTTAACTCTTAAAAACTCAACTGAAGATGAATTAATCAGCAACTTCATTTCCGAACCTTCTTCGGTTAGCTCAGAGATACATAATCACCTCACTACAATCCTAGAATCAGAATCCCAGAACAATCTTGAAACTGAAAATTCATCTCAGATATTAGCCGGTAGTCCTTCCAAAAGTGTGACAATAGAAATCGAACCAGGAAAGACATTAAATATAATTCCTAACCTAATAGACGATCAAAAACATCAGTTAATGAAGCTACTTAAAGAAAATAAGGAGGCATTCGCGTGGGATTATACAGACATGAAAGGGATTTCCCCTGAGCTATGCACTCACCGGATTTATATTAAAGAAGGATCCCGTCCAGTTTGTCAACCCCAAAGAAGGATGAATCCCAAT
>APFE030208305.1:33748-90194 GCA_000404065.3 Pinus taeda
TACACTTGGTCAGTTAGGAGTCTATATACTTGGTGGGTACAAAAACTAATTACAAAATTCCATATACAACCAATAACCCAAAAATGAAAAGACCAAAAGGCCCAAAATACCCCTAATATGAAGATACACCCCACATATATTAGGGAACATAAAAATTTACCAGAGTTGGAGTATTCGGTCTATTACTAGGTGTCTCTGTAGGTTTGGGATCACCATGGATGTAAAATTCCATATGATCCAACCTCCCCTCCATATGCTACATTTTATTAGACATTATTCTCTAGTGATCCAGATCCTTGGGGGAGGCCAACCAATCTTGCATGTGTCATTGGTTATGTTGCAGGTCATTCATAAAACTGATGACTGAATTTCAATCATCATATGTCTTGTCCCAGGTGCTCCATAAGAATATTGATGTGTCACAACTAATTTTCTAAGGCGTCAAAGTGTGGCAAAAGATCAACTCAGCTAGGAGAGAGAAATATTATGAGCCACCTCCTCCCGTATCTCTACTTCATCGCTTTTATCCTCCCCCAACTATGTGTCCTCCGCTCTATGCACTACCCTCTACCCCTTTAGTCCAATTCCTCTCCTCTCTATGTCTCGTTTCATATGTATTATCGAACAATCAACTGCATGTTGAGGCCACCACCCCAACTCCAACAACACAAGAGACTCATGAAATTCCACCCAACCCTAGTCCTCTAAATGTTGCTCTCACAAGGCCAAATCAAGTCCTCCCATAACTGAAGTGACTATCACCGAGAATAGCCTCCCTTAGCTACCAAAATACCTCCACAAAAAGGCAATATCCTCCAACCCCCCAATGACCTTGTCTCTCGCCAAATTTGCTAGACTCACCTATGACAACACCAACCACCTCCAAACATAGGGTGGAAAAGTCCCTTTAGAAACTTATCAGAGGGGTCAAAATACCCAATTCATCGAGACTCAAGAGTAAACCTACCTTTGATAGCCATGGGCTTATATTTCAAGCTCAAAACCATATGCACATAGATAATAGTGCAATAATTTAAAATTTTGGGCTCTCCACACCCACTATACCACGTACCTCTATCCCCACCTTCAGCATGAAGGTCTTGAAGTTCAAACGAGTCACCTAGAAACAGATTTCAGACCATAGAATCCATGTGCAAGCTTTAGACCCATAGTTATGATGCTAATTGGACTTACAACCTTGAAATCCAATGATTTCATCAACAAGAAATGAAAACATTAAGATTAAACATTCCTTGAAAATAAACACCTTTGTCTTGAAAAATTAAAAGCATAAGATAGCCCACTTAAGGGTTTGTGCGAGATTACCAAGGTAACCATTGCAAAAATCCTTCTCAAAATCTCCCCACCATCCTTTCAATTCAATTTTCACCTCACCAATACTTAGCCTTCCTAGCATCCAAGCCAACCCTAGCTATCTACCTTTGTAGGGTCCCAAACTTGACACTTGTGTCCTTGAGAAATACCATGAATAAATCTGTGGTTTCATTCAAAGTTCACCATCGTAGAAAACCATATCTGAGGAGTTGCCACATGTTGATGGCCTGTGCATTCAATTTCAATTCTTCACCACCCTCGCTAACATCCATAACCAAACTTGCAAACACTGAGATCAACCTTACCAACCCACACATAAAACTAATTCCCAATATCTAGAAGCTTCCTTTCATAATCATTTGCATATTGCTGGAATGACACATATGTTATGATGTGATTTACGAGAGAGGGACAAGGCCCCAACCCCCTTCCCTGATATAACCTTGTGCCTCCAACCCTATCGGGGGCCCACATCTCTATACTTAGAACTATTCTTACTTTTTATTTTATTAAAACCTTCATAATTAATATGTACATACGGAGATATGTTTTATATTTTTTTTCATTTTTTACTTTTATCTTAGATATGTTTTACAATTTTTTCAATTTATCTTTTCAATACGATATGCATAGCATTGATGATATATAAATAGATAGATAGATAACTTAGAAGAAAAGAAAAACTAAGCATTGAATTTTTATGTGCTTACTTCGATGGCTCTATATATATATATAATATACATATATATATATATATATATATATACACATTTTATTTTTAGAAATATTTACTATCTTTTATATATGTTTGTTAATTAAATGTTCAACTAATATAATGTTTATTATTAAATTCTAAATATCATATCATGGTACTAATTATTCAATATATTTAAATTTATTTAATCTGATATGCAATATTATAATTTTTAACTAGAAAAATTATTTTGTAATTTTTAATTAATAAAAAAAAATTACAGTATAACAATTTGAATCAAATCAATTTATTATTTTATTATTATCAATTTATTATTTTTATTATTTATTATTTTTTAAGTCACACTAAGTTATGTTTTATTATTATTATTTTTAATTTAATATTTTATTTTATAAGCACTACAACATATATCCTATATTAAGCTAACATTTAAATGTTTAAACTCATTAATGAATATTATAACATCACTCACTATTATAGACTATGCAATGCAATAGACTATGCAATGCAATATTTTTTCTAGATTTAATATTCACCATCCACTTTTGGTGAATATTTTAGAAAAATATTCATCAAGATTCATGATGTTTTCAACCAGAAGTATCAAATTAAGGACTTAAATATTTTTCCGGTAGAAAATTGACTCCTAATCGTGAGTACAAACCCACTTAATTTTTATCTTGGGATATACTAATTTTCTTAAGTAACATATATTTAGTTATGTAAACTATTAAAGGTGGTTACATAAGAAATGAACTATATATGTCCTCCATTACGTAAATAAATATTCATTTTCATTTGGTCCTTTCAACAATTTCTTGATGTCAATTTATTATTATTTATCTCTTTCACTAACCTAGATCCTTCATAGTCATACTTATTATATAATCTCCATCTTCCCTCTCACAAGAATCTATATGATCTTATGACTACTTTTCCATATCCATATGATCTTCACACTACTTTTTCATCTCTCACACGATGTATATGATTCTCTTGCAGTATTTCGAAATACGATAATCATTTTTTTTAGACTTGGGTTCCTTTCATTTGGGAATACAATTGAAAATAACAATTACTCTCTCAAATAATATCTCTAAAATCATAGGGAGAGAGATATTCTTACGGCGCACGTGGTTTCTTTGTCATACTTGTGTTGGAATAATTATTATTGTTAGGCCAAAATCTATATGAATTAGTCTCTAATACAATCTTTAGAGGGAGGACTCACTGGAGGTGGTTACTCCATGTCATGAAACATGTGTGGATCACTTATTCCAGTGTCCAACAATATTCCCTAGTATGATCTAGATGAGTTTTGAACTCGAAAGTTTTCATTTTGATATCACTTGTTGGAATCACAATTATCGTTAGACTAATATCCACAGGCATTAATTTTTGCTACAATTATCATAGTTAAGATCTACAAGAGGTGGTTAGTCCATGTCACGAAACACATGAGGAGCGCTGAACCCAATTTCCAACAACTTGTATTCGTCAAAGTTTCATATACATTTATCAAATGTCGTCATTATTATCCCATTCTCATCTTTCCCTAGAAGCTCCAAATATTCAAGCCACATTACCTCCATGAAAAGGAGTATGTGGTGATTTCCCTCAGTAAAATTTAGAGACATCACAAACTAAGAGGAGAGTATCATATTCTAGCTGAACGTTTGGCATCTAGATAATTTCAGAACAACACTAACCTTCCCTCTTTGTATGAGACATTTTCTCCTTCTAATATGAGAGCCTAACTCTTAGTTGTACTTTATTTTTTCAATGTTTAGTTCTGTGCACGTTATTTAATTACTTATGAACATTAAAATAAATTATTTATGAATATTAAATATCACTACAATTATCCATTATATATAGATCCCAAGTTGTAGTAATATTAAAATGGAGAATCTTATATTTATCAGCTTAGTGAACTAGAAATAAAAGAGCAATTTGCATGCAAACATTTTATATATAAATATAGGACCTAAATCATCATTGTAGGAGAATAGAGTTGGTAGATAAATAGTTAAGCACAATCCACTACTCTACGGATGCTTCTTTTCTTAAGGAATTTACCAAGTATATCATATGTCATTTGTGCATTTTCTATTTTTCTATGTCCATTTTTCCATGTGAGTTTTTAAGTGTTTGGTTATTAAGATTGGGATTCTATATCTAATGAAAAGTATAATGAAATTCAACATAAATAAATCTATATTTATGGGATATATTTAATATTTTCAATTCATTCATCTCTTTCTACTACAAAACTAAGAGGTGTTTTAGAGATATTCTTAATTCAATTAATTCGCTTTAGCATGTGTGTCTATATATTTTTCTTTGTAATATATATCTTCTACTACTACTTCTATAAGGATTACATATTTTCTTTGAATGAGAATCTTCTTCATTATATTATGACTAAGAAGTATAGCCTTCAACACCTGCTCCTACAGTTTACTAGGTAGATCATGTACCTTTAGTTTCTTTACTTTTGAAATGGGTCCTAAAAAGAAGGGAATCTATTGGTACTTTAGATGCAATATATCCTCAAAATATTAGCTCTTAGTTTTTTATAGTTAGTTAAACTCTATTTTTTAAACCAAAACTAAGGAATTTGTATTAATAAATGGTTGCAATACAAGATCGTATCAAAGTTTCATAAAAAATGGCATTTTTTTATGCATTTTTCTTATGAAAAATTATCATCACTACGTCTAAGGCTAATATCTTGGGAGAAACATTCGGGAAAAAATTAATCTGAATTATCTAATAATATATGCTCAACAAAAGTGCCCTATTATCTTATATAAAATAAAATATATATATGATTTTGTATTATAGAGAGAGTCATCTCACTATCACTACCTCACCTTATGTTGTTTCTTCCTTTTCCATTATTTCCAATAATTGTTTCTGGCCCTCTACTTGAACAAAATGTCTATGTGCCTCTTTCTCCATTCCTGTCTTAGCAATGAGCTTCATTACTGAAATATCGATAGTCCTTGCATCATGGGAGGAAAGCATGATGTATGTCTCCATATTCCATATTAATGTGAAGATTCAATAACCTTTAACTATGGTACCAATTGTATGTAAGAATTATTGTTAATAGTAATAACACCAATTTTTCCGTAGTGACTAGATTTTCCAAAGGGCCTATTACTAATTATTCTCATGTAGAGTGAGATAATAATGTACCTTTACAAATGATTCTTTAGAATGGCTAATACTTTTGATAAATAACTCGAACAAGAAATTAAGTGGAGTCAAATAATAAATTAAAAGGTTTATAATTATTTTGGAATCCCCCACCAATATGAGACTTGATGTACTTAGGGTTTTGGCAAGATTTAACCCTTACAACAGACCATAATACTCATCCATTTTATTGGAAGAGAAACAAAGACTCCAAGCATAATAATAAACCATGCTCCTTCCAAAGTTATAAATAAACCCTCTCACACACCCCCCCCCAAGAATTGGTTCAAATATAGTTGGCTTGTAATTGTGACCATTATATCAATCATGTGAAGTCTAATATTATGAACCAATTCAAGATTCTTGACTTAGGCCTCCTTCATTATTTATTTGGTCTTTAAATCCAAGAATGTGATAGGGGAATATTTTTCTGTTAGACTCCATATGCTCTTAAATTTGATTCTTACTTGATCTAGGTGGATGTTGGTGGCCACCCACCTATCCCACTTGGACCTCCACAACTATCTCTTTCATTTTTTCACTTTCCATAATTGTAGCACAATTTACTATTTTTAGCAGTTTTCGGGTCCTGAACCTTCGGAGCCGTTTTGAGGCCCTAAACGACATTTTTTGGGAAATCTGAGAGCAACATGGGTCCATGGATTGATATTTCTCTTTCCAAAGTTGTAGTTCTTGGATAGATCTTTGTAACGAGATATTGTATGTGTCAAACAAAGATCAGGTGCCAAAGTTACAACCTTGGGAAGTTGATGTAATGACTTACCCAAAACGGGGCCCACAATTTGGCATTTCATCTTCTAGGGTTAGGTTTTGGAATGTTAAGGGTTTTCCATTATTTCTCAACAATAAATAGGCCTTTGAGCCTCATTGTAACACAATTCAAAGGCATGTAGCCACCACATCTCTTCTCAGAGATAAGCTACCATCGCCCTAGTTGGTTTATTTCCAATTCTGTTTGTAAGCATATTTTAGTATTTTAAATTAATGAAATGAAGTATTATTTCTGCTGCATCTCTGTGTTTATGGCTATCTCTGTAATTTGTTATAATCCTGTTTAAATCTGGTTCAGTGGTATCAAAGCAGTCTTCTTCTTTTTCTCTGTTTTTCTTTGCATGTCTCCAATGAGGTCAGGATATAAGGACTTAGGGCTTGAACTGGTCAAACCTTTTCAAGACCAGCCTCACAAATCCCAACGACATCCCATTGTGGATGAGAAGAAAGATGAGGGGGTAGGAGATCCTATCAAAATCTTGTTTGAAGAAGCCCTCGAGCAACAAAGGAACGCGATGATGGACAACTTTGCCCAGATCCTTCAGCGGCTACCTAGAGGCGATGCATCGGCTTCCAACAGCTACTTTGGAAATGCCACACCCTTTAAAGTACAAGTTAATTTTGAAATCCCCATCTTCAAGGGTCAAATAGATGTCGATTTCATAGATAAATGGTTAAATCTACAAGAAGGGTATTTTTTTGTTCATGATTTTTCGAGTTGGGAAAAGATTGTTTTCGCTCTTCTCAAAGCAACCCCCCATGTCAAGGACTGGTGGGAAAACTACTGCGAGTAGAAGGATGAAAGCATGGGCTCACTATTTTCAACCGCACCCACTTGGAATTCATTCCAGAATTCCATCAAGGAGTAGTACTACCTTATCAAAATCTATGAGGACAAATACATAAAGTGGACCACGCTACGGCAGGGAAGGGACCAAGATGTGTTGA
Source organism: Pinus taeda (assembly GCA_000404065.3). NCBI lineage: Eukaryota > Viridiplantae > Streptophyta > Pinopsida > Pinales > Pinaceae > Pinus > Pinus taeda. The sequence continues at coordinate 40,743 of APFE030208305.1, forward strand.
AGTTCACAAACATTTTTCATACCCTTCGCTCGCAGTTGGGTATCAAGGATTTTGAGCTGCATTTGGTACTCAAATACCGCGTTTACCTACACAGGTACATCGAGGAAGAGATGGAGTTCCTGAACATCTCCTCACTCGGCACGGCATACCAATACATTGTCAAAATCGAGCAGATGTTCAAACAGAAGAAATGAGACTTTGGATCTACAAATCCGAAGACGAAAGGACAAAGCAAAGATAGGGTGACCCAAGATAACCTGTCAAAGCTGCAAGAAAAGAACAACACCACGAAGTCGAAGAAGGACACAGGAAAGCAGTGTGATTTCCATAAGAGCCCCACTCATAGCACAAGTGAGTGTTGGACCAAGCAGTTGCTAGTGGCCAAGTTGAAGGCTTCAGAATCAGATGCATGTTACAACCCTGAGTTAGAACCTGACAAGGGGAATGGCAAAGGGAAGTAGATCATTGATGCAGAGCCCAGCGCCACTGTTGCCACTGCCAAGATCCAGAAGAATGAGCCTAAAGATCCAAAGGAGGGAGAGCGTCTTTTCCACTCACAGATGTGGGTAAAGGGTTCCCCGCTGTAAGTCATTGTTGACAGTGGAAGCTGAAAGAACCTCATTTTAGCAGAGGTTATGAAGCAGTTGGGCCTATAGACTACACCACACCCACAGCTGTATAGTATCTGGTGGCTTCACCAAGGACAAGATCTCCGAGTTCGCCAGTAGTTCTGCCTTCCTTACAGCATCAAACCCTTCACAGACAAGGTATTATGTGATGTTACACCTTTTGATGTTTTTGATTTACTATTAGGCCAGCCATACTTGTGGAGGGGACATGTTGTGTATGAGTTAAGGCCTCATGCTATCATTATTTCTTTGTGTAATTCATTATACAGGATACCAGAGGTAGCCCCACCTACCACCACCTCTTTGATCACTGCCAAGAAAGGCAACAAGCTCATCCCCCAGATTAGGAAATTCATTTGTTGTCTCGTTACCATGAACACATTGCAACAAGTCATGATCATGGTTATGTGCCTCTGTACCAAGAAGCAGCCATGATCTCAGCTCTCCCGCTCTGGCAAATAAAGTAAAAGATTTCTTCTATGGCTAAAATTCCTTTCCATAACCACTACAATTTCCACATTCCATATTCTTCCACGAAAAAGTGATTTGATATTTATTTTTAAGTTGGCAATCATGTCTAAGTCATATGAGCTAACACAGATGGCGAATATATATATATATATATATATATATATATATGGTTGAAGCAGAGAATTTTCCTTAATATCGTTGGACTACCAATGGTCATGTAAAATTATTATAGTGATGTTTCTACAATATTGTTTTCAATGTATCGTCAAAATCACAAGAATCTCTTCAATCTATTTCAATGTCTACACATTGTACAGTCTGATAAAAAGCTTAAAGCTCTGGTCGGGCATCTTATCCCATATAATGAAGGAAAAAATTTAGATGACGGCCGAGCATCTTATTCACGTGTCCAAGATTTGCATCGTCAAAATCACAAGAATCTCTTCAATCTATTTCAATGTCTACACATTGTACAGTCTAATAGAAATCTTAAAGTTTCGGTCGGGCATCTTATTCCATATAATGAAGGAAAAGCTTTAGATAATGGCCGAGCATCTTATTCACGTGTCCAAGATTTGCATGGTCAAGATGAAATGGATAGGGTTGAGATTATTGTGTGTGTAACATTATGTACAATCCACACAAATTCCTTTGGAGCCCACCGCCGCTCCACAGAAATTATTTCATGACAGTTCCTCAGGGGCCAACCAATTATTTTGGGAAAACCTTGACTATGCCCATCCTCTGTAAAGTACATGCAACTATGATTCTCCATGCATTGCCTTTTTCTTAAGCGAGTGTGAGATACTCCATTCTATCTCATTTAAGACATTAAAACTCATATAATGGTTTTTTGGATTTGAAACACAATGTGATAATTTCTGAATTTTTTTTTGAATTATCACATTGTGTTTCAAATCAAACAACCATTATCTCAGTTTTAATCTTTTTCAAACAAAATAGAATGGAGTATCTCACAGTCGCTTAAGAAAAAACGCAATGCATGGAGAATCATGGATATGAAGCACAATGAATAATTTCGGAATTTTTTGAAATTGCATGTCTTCCTCAAAACATATATATATATGAATTTTAATTTTAGTTTTAATGTCCTATATTAAGCTCGAGAGTTTTTCTTATTATTTAGTTTTTAGCCAAAGGTTTTTATTTCAATCTCAGGTGGAGGGAGGCTTATTGAGTTTTTACATCAATGGCGAAGATTTAATGTCCTCTAATTATGCTTATCAATTGCTAACAGATATACATCGCATCTTATAATTATTTTAAGTATTTAATTTTGTCATCACTCCACGTCTTCTCCATGCTACCTAAACGTTTTGGACACTCACATGTCCTCCATTCATATTCTCCCACAATCTGGTTCACATTCTCCTTGGGCAGCCTATGGAGGTTTGTTTAATGAAACAGTTTGGGAGGCGAATGTCAGTGTTGCGGAAGTTAAGAATCCATTTCGAAACCTCATGAAATGCAAGAATGGACCTTATCTTCTCATAACCATATTTTTGTAGATCTTCTAGTGATTTACTGGTATCAATGCCATTACGTTTTATGCTCACGTTCTATTCCATGCCCTGGGATTCAAGAGCGACGCTTCTCTTTACTTTGCAGTGATTACTAGTGCAGTCAATGTCCTATCCACTATTATCTCCATCTACTTGATGGACAAACTTGATCGAAGAGTGCTTCTTCTAAAAGCAAGAATACAAATGTTCATTTCACATGTTATCCCTATTTTCTTTTCTTAATAATTTCTATTTCATAGCTTTTTTTATACCGAAATGGTGAAATATAATTGTCATAATTGAGAATATGAAAATTGTAGGTGATTATTGAAATCCCTTTGGCAACAGGATTGAAGGATGGGAAACAACGTTCTAAAGCATCAACCATTGTGATAATTTTGATGGTGTGCATTTTAGTGTCATCATTTTTGTTGTCTCTTTTTAATACACCTAGAGCACAAGAGCTTCAAGGGATATGGAAATCTTTCTAGAGACATCCTCTCAGTTGATTGTAGACTAGTGCCTAAGACATCTTAAAGAGTGTTGGATAAATTTTAGTAAATGTTTACAACACTTTATTTTGTCACATAAATTACAAACTATTTCGATTCAGAATCATTCATAAGATACCAAATAGAAAGCAGTTGATACACAAGAGTACTTAGGAAATAATCTTTCCTTTAAGGTGGCCAAATAATGCCCCAAATTTGCAGCAATTTAGTCGTTGAAACATATGTAATGGGGCAAGATAACTGAGGAGGAATCCATCATATATAGATTAAGACATAAGAATCTTATATATCAAGACTTAGAGATAAACGAGAGAAATGAGATGCTATGAACTACTGAGATGCATGGAGCATTTTTTAAAAACTTGATTTCCACCTTGACATAGGCTTTATCCACCAACATTTTGATTTAAATGAATCTGTATCTAAAGGGAAATACAACTAGCTACTACTATGACATGCAATCTGTGAAGAATTAAAAACATGTATGAAAGGCATAGGGAGAAGAACATACTGCAATCCAAATTAATTGGAATCACCATAAACTTTGTATTAATCTCTTCAGCAAAACCAAAATACAACAAGCTTCAAGGAGGCCTTTATGAAAATAGGAAATGTTTCGTAGAAGAGTAGTCTTTCCCAAAATTTTGGACCCTTCTTAAGTGTTTCTTCCTTCCTTATATAAGGAGATAGAGAACTACGAAATTAGTTACAAAAATATCTCAAGTGTGAGCATCCAACTGTTTGCATGACTAGTTGTCTCGGCACGCAGGCTTTATCGCCTCCAATTATTACAACATAAAGATTATGTTTGTTAAAATAAATCAGACTAACAAAACAACTGAATAGAAAAACATGTGAAATTGAAAATGATGGTTTGTGAAAATATCTCCATGCCACATCCTTTGTGGGCCTCTGGTCCAACCACGTTTCTGTTTCATCACACTTCATGTTCTCTCGGCTATTCCCTCTCACCTTTAGTCTTAACAGTTTTAATTCGTGACTTGGATGAACTGGGAGTGATCACCCTCGATAACCATAAAATGTGTTTAGCACAGATTCCAACTCATCCATCCTCCTAGATTTCATGTAGAATCCTATCGGAGCCATACATGCCCTTTAAAATGACCATAATGTAATATTGGTAATTTTCTAGAACAAGTTAGAGCATATGAAACATTTAACAAAGAAAAAGAGTTCCTAGACATGAGTCCAAAGGTTCTAGTGCTTGAGGGCGAAGCACCTGGGTATGGCCCCTGGTCATATGAAAGGAGAAGTTTCATATGCTCTAACTTGTGATTTTGTGGTCGGTGTGGAGATTTCTATATACCATTGGAAAGATGCTTCAGAGTAATTTACAATGGAGAAGGTCTGATTTAGTTTTGAATGCTTTTGTGGTATTGGTGGCTAGATCCAAACATCACTATTATTTTTCCATATTTGTACAACTAGAACTTTTTCTGTAAAAGGTGACAAAATTGGCTCCAACTAGAGACAATGCCTTGCTAGCAAGGTGCTAAGAACCTGTAGCCTAGCAACCTTCTACCTATTGGGCATGAATTCATTCTATTCATGCATATAAAAATAAAAATAGAAATATAAATAATTGAAATAATTATTGATATTTCACAATAGTTCATCGGTATGTACAATGGGTGAGAATTGAACCTCTTAGTGCTGGAAATAAAGCTTGAGGAATTGCCCATTTATAGGCGGCTCAAGCATGTCACCCTCCAAGTTCTCCATAATAAAAGTATTGTTTCCTTTAGTCTCAGTAACCTTGAAGGGTCCAAACCATAAGGGATCAAATTTACCATGTTTCCCTTTGTGGTCTCTCCTCACATCCCACCTTAGGACTATATCTCCTAGTTGGAGAGGTCTCTCTTTATCCTTTTTTTCAAACAAAGATTTCATTCTTTATTGGTAAGTTGTCTAACCAGTGACTTACTTGTTCTCTAATCTCGTGGAGCTCCACTAATTTATTTAGCCTTCTCCTCGGGGAGTTAGGTTCTTCTTCAACATCTTGTAGTATCCTAGCAACCAACATAGCAATTTTTATAGGAAAAATAGGTGATTTTCCATAGACTAACTCACAAGGGGATTTACTTTTGGATATTGTTGGAGTGACCCTATCTTCCCATAGTGAAAATTTTAGTTGAGAATCCCATTTCCTCTGACTTACTGCAATTTTCTTCTTCAGGATTCTCAACACGGTTTTGTTGGAAGATTCTACCAACCCATTTCCTTGAGGATAATAGGTGGTGGAATGGCCAAATGTGATGTTATATTTCTGACAAAAGGTGATAAACTTTGTAGAATTAAAATCCTGTGTGTTATCAGTCACAATCTTCACATGATAACCAAACCTTGCCAAGATATTCTCCTCCAGAAATTTCATAACCAAAGTGTCAGTTGCATTCTTGGTTGGTACTGCTTCTACAAATTTGGTGAAATAGTCTGTGATAGTGAGGATCCACTTGTTTTTGCCACTGGAAGGAGGATGTATTTCTCTGATGTGGTATCGTCCCCATTGTTTGAATGGTTTTTCTACAATAACAGGGATGAAGGGGTGTGGAGCTAATTTTTTCTTTTCAGCAAACACTTGACAATACTAACAAGACCTAACATAAGAATGAACATCTCCAAATAGAGTAGCCCATTAGAACCTTGCTTTCAATATCTTATGCACAATGGTCTTCCATCTGTAGTGCCCCCCACAAATGCCACTATGGAACTCATCCATCACACTTTGTGTCTCTTTCTCAACCAAACACAACAATAGAATTCCCACTAGGTATTTGTAGTACAGTTGCCCATTACATATAATGAACTTGTGGGCTTGAGCCCTCAATTCTTTGTACTTGGATTTTTCCACCTTTGTTGGGAATCTCAAAAACAATAAATAGTGGATGTCATTTTGATACCATGCCGAAGTTTCATATTTGATACAAATGATTTGGACTGCAGTCTTGATCATGGGTTGTGTCCTCTCTTCACCCTCTTTCGTTAATAAATTGATCCCCAATGCCTGAAAATTTGACTTTGACAGGATTTTTGCCAATCATTTTCCTTTAATGAGCTTAGTGGTTTTTACCTCCATTTCATACTCCTAGATTTTTGCAATAAACTTACCTCTCTTACCATCATTGTCTCCTTATACCAGGATGTCCTTTACCGTTATTGTTTGGACATAAACCACGATGCTCGGGTGTAACACATAGAATCTAAAAGCCTTCAAAGATTTGACTAGAGCATATGCCTATTTTTCCAATATATTATACTTCATTTTAGCATCCTGCAACACCTGGCTAAAGAAATCTATAGGTTTCTCATGGCGTTCCTTATTTTTCTAAGATAACACAGAAACTACAGTATGTGGGGAGGCAAAAGAAAAGATATAAAATGGCCTTGAATAGTCTAGGTTGACTAGCACCAGAGCCTCTACAAAATCTCTTTTGATTCTAAAGAAGGATTCTCAGGAATATGGGCTCCACTTTACTTCATTCTCCTTTTTGAACATTTTTGTAATGTATTTCACTATTTCTGTGTAGTTAGGTACAAATATTCTCAAGAAATTAATCCTCCCCAGGAAGACTTGGACCTCCTTCTTAGTTCTTGCAAGGAAATGTGACTAATAGCCTCCACCCACTTAGGATTGATATTTACCCCTTCCCGCACTATGATGTGCCCCAACAACTTGCCTTCACTCAAAGAGCACTGAGATTTCTTCAGGTTTAGGGATAGTTCATACTTTTTACACTTTTGAAAGGTAAGCTTTAGATGCTCAGTGTGCACCTCGTATATTTTGGAGAAAATAGTGATTTCATCTAGATAAACCACCACACATTTGTCTTTCTCTCCCACAAACCCCATGTCTAGTGCCCTATGGAATTTTGCTCCTATGTTTATTAAGCCGAATGACATCCTTGTGTACATGAAAGTCCCCCAATGAGTCATGAATGCATTTTTCTTTTGATCCTCCGGGTGCACTACCACTTGGTTATGTCCTGAAAAGCCATCCATCATTGACATCCTAGCAGAGCCAACTACCTTCTATAAAATGTGGTCCATTTTGGGCAATGGGTAGTTGTCCTTCAAAGAAGCTTTGTTCAGGTTCCTAAAATCTACACACACTCTAATTTCTTCATTCTTCATCTTAACAAGAACTAAATTAACAGCCCATTCTGAGTACCTCAATGTTACAATGATCTTAGCTTGAAGCAACTTATTTACTTCCTTCTCAATTGATGGGAGTAGAAGTGAATTGATCTAACTGAGTTTTTTCTTATAAGACTTCATATTATTCTTAAGAGGAATCTTATTCTACATAATATTTACATCAAAAGTTTTCAAATCATCTTAAGATGAAGCAAAAAAATATTTATATGCTTTTAGGAGATTTAAGTACCTTTGTTTGTAGGGTTGGGGGATCTTGGTTGATAACTTGATCAACTGGAGTTCATCCTCTAAGCCTATGTTGCAGTTCTCTATGTGTTCCTCGACTTCCTATTGAGGAGGCTTAGAAGCCATTTCCTTTGGTTTGAATATCCTTTCCAAAGGAACTAGACCCCTTGGAATGGAATTTCCCTTCAGCTATAAAAATTTATGTCCTGCGATGTTTTCCTCCCATGCATTTGATTATTCTTCTGTTATTTGTTCCTTTTCTTGATCAATTGCGGAGTTTCAGAATTACCTGATGACCTCCATGAAGTGTTTGATATTCTCATCATCCTCAAATAATTGCTAGTTTTTCACATTGTTAGGCATTAAGAGTCTATATCTGACTTCAATTTTCTACCAAAGCAAAGGGTTTTGTGGTGGCTTGAAGTTGCTGGTAGCTATAGCTAAAGAATCATCCATTCGATTCCCTTCTCTTAGCAAGAATTGTACATTAAAAGCTAAGAAGAAGTTGTCGACCAAGTCCCAAACTAAATTTCTATAAGCCCTCAGTTGGGGGTGATTGGTTTGGCATTGGTCCTTAATGTGCTTGACTACCAGTTCATAACATCCAAATATGGTCAAGCAGTCAATATATAGATTATTTTCCACTTGTAGGCCTAGTAGAAATGCCTCATATTCTACCACATTATTGGTGCCCTACAACTCTAAGGAAATATGAATTAAGTTACCTTCTGGAGATATTAGCAATACTCTTACCCCATTTCCTTGTTTTGAATTTTCCCCATCAAAATACAACTTCCATACCTTGCTACATTCTTTGAGTTGTCAATCTGATTGAACTGCAAGTTGTATATGTGTTTCTTCTAGAATGAATTCATCTTCTTCTAGCATAAAGCAAGAGATGTCCCTTTATGTTACATAACAAGTGCATTGTCTGAAAAATCATTTTTGGTGACTATTGTAATGAATCTAGATTCCCTGTATAGCCTCGTTTCCTCTCCACCAAAGATAGGAATGGTAGCATAAGTGAGATCCAACTTGATGGACCCTATAATTTAGATCCCCAAGACTTGGACAAAAGTATCTTTGGGATGTCAGCAACTGCAATATCCATTACCACACTTTTCGCTGGGGTCTTGGCCAAATTAACCGCCATGTCCGTCATCATCCCCAAGCACTTAACCATCTTAGAGTAAAAATAATAGAGATCCTTATAGGGTCTAGTTATCTCTAGTCCCAGTTTCTCCATTACAGATAATGGAATCAAATTATGAGAATATCTTAAGTCTAACATGCAATTGTGAAGCAAGAGGTCATGTACTATGAGAGTGACATAAAAAGGTGGGCTACAAGTATCTTGATCCTCAACATGAGGTCCAAAGACTACCATAGGCCATTCTTCCTGTAGGTTTAAATTGTCAAGGGGCTAGATTGAAGTGGAAGGAAATAGAAACTGAGAGACTTGGGCCTTGTAAGTTGGTTGTCTCAAGAGCTTAGACAATGGGACTGGGATCTTGAATTTTTCAAGCTCTTTCTGGAGGTTAAAGAGTGTATGTCCTTTTTCTTGAGCACTAATTTCTATAGGATCCTTTTCTTTTTCATGAACGGGTTTAGTGGGGGGAGGTGACTCACCTTATTTAACGACTTCAGGATAATAGTTGTTTGGATCAGAGGACTCTTTATGTCTTGAGATAATTGGGTCTACAGGTCCCTTCTCCTCGTTAAAAAACTTAGGGGGCTCTTAGGAGGAAGTACCTTCGTTATGATCTTGTCCTCTCGATCTATTTCTAGATGATCGTAGATCATACTTCTTGTGTAGTTAATCCTGAATGAAGTCAATGAACTATTTGCAATAGGCATAAATCTCATCATCATCCAATGTGGCATGAAGCTCCTCCTCCACTTCATATGTCGTCAGTTCTTGTCCCTTATCGGAAAAACATGAGTACAAGTTCCCTTGAAAATTTCTTTTTCTGGTGACAATTCCTCCATATCATCTTCTATATGCAATGCAAGATGAATATCGTATTGTTGCTCTTGCCTCTCCCTTTGTATTAACTGTAGGGGAGGCCTTCTATATTGGGGATTGTAATCCCCATTGGTAGTTGGGCAGTTTTTCCTCTGAAGGCTTTCATTCTCCAGCTCCATTTTGTTAGTTTGTTGGATAAGTTCTTTACCAACTTATTGATTTCTTCTATCCTCTATTCTTGAAATTCCATTCCACTTGAGGAAGCTACCTCCTCTTTAAAGTTTTTCTTCTCTCCAAAGTTAGTTCTACTTCTTGACTTCCCTCCACAGTTATAGTTTTCCTCTACTTCAACAACATCAATTTGGATCTTGTCAAAGCTAGGAGACTTCCTTTCTCTGAGAGTAAAACTGAATTATGAATCAAAGGCCCCAATAAAGACTACTTGGGAAGCGGCCTATGGATGTTTGATTTTAGTGGGAAAATTATTCTACAACTTATTAAATCTCTTAAAAAAAATTGAGATATCGTCACCAAATTTCTTCTTGAAAGAATCAAACTCATTGCATATGTACCCATGGTCTCTCTTCTCACCCCATTTCTGCAAGGAGTTCTCCATTTCTTCCCAAGTGTTAATGGAAGCATTTGGAAAGGATTTAAACCATTTCCTAGCCTCCCCATCCAAATATTGGATGAAAATCCTCAACACTACATCCTGATGTTGAACATTTTGATTCTCTACGAAGGCACAGAAAATTTATGTGTCTCTGTGTTGTTACATCAAATTCTTCATTATACCTGGGTAGGAGCTTGAGGTAGTCATGTGTAATATCATTTAGAGGTTGAGGAAAATTTAAGGGAGCATACTTATTTAGAAGGAAACTTGGGACAACCATTTGTATTAGAAGTGGTGGTGCTTGAATTAATGGAGGAGTATGAGGTATGACCAATGTAAGATAGTTCATTCTCAGTGGAATGAGTAGTTGTTCGCACTCTGAGTAGCGATGCTCTTGAGTTTCTCTTTTTTCCTCAACTTTGTCTTTGACCTCTAAGGGAAGTAGTACTAAACATATGATCACTTTCAGGAGAATATATCAAAACTTTAGGGGGAAGTTCAAAATGATAAATTACAACTCTCTGTGAACTAGATGTAGATGTTTCAAGAAATGAAGAGATAGTAGCATCAATATTTGGAGTATTTTCTTTCTAAATACTTTCAGATATTATTCTCTCTGAGTCAGATGCATATGGATTTCTTTGTTGAGAGGTATCTAAGCAAGTATGGGGACTCTCATAAGCAAGGATGATCAACTAGAATTATATCCAATGGAGTCGCCAAGGTGTTTACAAATGAATTTGGACAGTGGAGTCACCAAGGTGAGATATCTTCAACCCACACTTCCCTCACTCACCTAACAGAGGGAATGTAAATATTTAGTCATACCCACGGAAAGTTATTTCAATTTCGTTCCCCACAAAAGACACCAAAAATATGTTTTCTCTTTTTAATGCATCTGGAGCACAAGATCTTTAGGAGATATGAAAAGCTTCCTAGAGACAATGTCTGAATTGATTGTATACCAATGCTTAGGACATCTTAAAGAGTTTTGGAAATATTTGTAGAAAAGAATTACATCATTGTAGTTTGTCACAGAAATTACAAATGAGTTTGATTTATAATCATTCGTAAGATACCAAATAGAAAGAAGTTGATACACAAGAGTACTTAGGAAATGATATTTGGTTTAAGGTGGCCAAATAAGACCCAGAATTTGAATCGATTTAGTTGTTGAAACATATGTAATGGGGGAAGATAATAGAGGAGGAATCCATCATATAAATCTTAAGACATAAAAATCATATATATTAAGACTCGAAAACAAATGTGAGAAAGGGGATGCTATGAACTATTGAAATGCATGGAGAAATTTTTAAAGACTTCATTTCTACCTTGAAATAGACATTATCCACCAACATTTTGATTTAAATCAATCTGTATCTAAAGGGAAATACAACTAGTTGATACTACGACATGCAACCTGTGAAGAATTAAAAACATATATGAAAGACAGATGGATAATAACATACTATAATCCAAATCAGTAGGAATCACCTCAAACTTTGTATTAATCTCTTCAGGAAAACCAAAATAGAACAAGCTTCAAGTAGGCCTTTACGAAAATAGGAAAGGTCACATAGAAGAGAATTTTTTCCTAAAATTATGAACCCTTCTTAAGTGTTTATTCCTTGCTTACATAAGTAGAGGGAGAACTAGGACATTAGTTACCAAAAGATCTCAGGCCTGAGCATCTAGTTGTTTGCACGACTAATTCTCTCGGCATGTAGGCTCTATCATCTCCAATTATTAGAACAGAAAGATGTGTTTGTTAAAATAAGACAGACTAACAAAAAAATTGAATAATAAAACATGTGAAATTGAAATGATGGTTTGTGAAAATATCTCCATGCCACATCCTTTGAGGTCCTCTAGTCCAAACATGTTTCTATTTCATCACATTTCATGTTCTCTCGGTTGGTTCCCTGTCACTTTCAGTCTTAACAATTTTAATTCGTGACTTGCAGGAACCGAGATTGACTACCCTCGATAACCATTACATATTTTTAGCATAGTTGGCAACTCATCTACCCCCCTAAACCTCTTACAGAACACTATCAGAGCCATACATGCCCTTTAAAATAAGCATAGTGTAATATTGAGGATTCTCTAGCACTGGCACTTAACACTGAAAAACCTTACAAAACAATGAATCATGGTCCTCTATAGCCCCTTTTGCCTTGACCCCTTTCAACAATTTATCTCCATATGACCAGGTGATTAGACCTCGAGCACTAGAGCCTTTGGACTCCTGTCTGGGAACCCTTTTCCTTTGTTAAATGTTTCAGCGCCTTTTCTTTTATTTTCCTCTATAGACTGCACACTTAGCTAAATATTAAAACCTGACAAATCATCAATTTTGAACTAGACAATCTCTGCCAAAATATGAACGTCGATCTCCGATATGCAATGTGGGCTAGCCCAATTGGAAAGAGGATCAGGGAGGGCCCACATTATTAGGATATTAAAACTGGTGATTTCTTGCCTTCGGTTACACCCTCCAAAACTTATGATTATCGAACATTGATCTCCAATAAATGATGTCATTACTGCCACATGTCACTTCTTGAGTGGTGACACGTGTCACTCAGATATGCCCCCATAGGACCTTTGAAAATACCAAATATGCATGCCACATGTCCAATGTATTGTCATGTCAAGATTATGTCAGCCGCCATGTGGCCCTTATGAGAACCACTCTCGTCGCGCCACACATCCATTTGGAGGAGAGAGAAAAGGTCCGCCTGCCTTTGGTTTTTTGACTGAATGCCTTTGTCACATTATTCGAGGCATTCCTGCACACTTTTAAACTAAAGGATCAAATCCTGGTGAACTTAATCACAATTAGAACCTCGTACGATATCATAACTTTGAAAAGGTGTCATTTGTGTGATTGTTGTTTGCGATGTGATGATCTCTTGATACTTCGATGCTTGGGACCTCTGATTACAAGATCACTGATCACATACTGTTGGGACCTTCGTTATGCCATGTTGCATGGTTCTCTGATTGTCGATATGCCACGCTGCAAGACCTCCAATTTCAAATTTCTGATATTGGCAATCAGAGATCGCTGATTTTCTTCGACCTCCCCTACCATTTCTTTTTAAAAACTCTGGTATGCGGGATTTGGGGTTTATACTTAGACATTTTTCCTTTTTTTCTGTCTTTGAAAAGATAACTTTGATTTTCTCTAACTTGTGATTATGTTCTCCATATGGAGAGTTCTATATACCATTGGAAAGCTGCTTTAGAGCACTTTCCAATAGATAGAGTCTAATTTAGTTTTGAGTGCTTCTGCAGCATTAGAGGCTAGCTACAAATATTTACGTTCTTCTGCACTCTTTTTAGAGTTGGAACGCTTTTTGGAGAAAGTGACATGGTCATGGAAACCTCTCATATGGTTGATTCCCAGTGAAAATTTTTCTATGGAAACAAGATCCACTAGACACAGCATGATGTGTACGTGAATCTACTCTTCACTTTTGGTGTTGTACATACATTTATGTCAATTCTTTGCGATTTGAAATACAAGATCTTCTTTGTTGGGTGGGTGTTCATTATGTCTTTATTTTTGTTGTTTCGCCTTCCCGAGACAAAGAATGTGTCGATCAACGAAATGATGGACAGAGTGTAGAAAAAGCATTGGTTGTGGAAGCGTTTTGTCATGGGCACTAACCTCATTTATGATTAAGAAGATGTAAATTACAAATAAGAAAATGGAAGAGTCAGTGGCAACACCTACCGTAATTCCCAGTTGTGATCTCTTTCCTCCTTTCCGCTTAGTCGAAGATTTCTGTGATGATAATAATAATAACAATATTAATTCTTCTATGATATCCAATTTTCCTATAACAATTTAAATTTTATGAAGAAGCACACTAACACCAATGGAACCATATAATTTATCGTCACGAATTGGTGAATACTTTAGCCCTCCCACGATTACATCATATTTTATTTTCTCTCTCATTTAGACCCTCGTTTTTATGGAAAATTCAAATAGCTCCGTCGAACACAAGGGAATTATCTGGCAAATGTCCACATAATTTATCACCGGCTTACTTAATAATATGAAGGTTCAAATTTTCGGTTGCAGACCAACACATGGATTTTTGTGTGAAATGTGAAAGTAATTCTACATCTTGTTTGCAAAGAGATAGATCTTCTGTGACAAAAGTAAAAGTTGTTGCATCAATTCACATGTTCCTCTAGATTAAATGGAAGATTATCAAAGTTTACCATCACAAAATCATTAATAATTGTTATTTAAAATTCAAATTATAATACAAATTAAATCTAATTAATGGATATATCATTTATTTAAAATCCGAGACATTAGATTGATATATTATAATTCTATTAAAGAAATACATATGGTTTCATTTGATTTGATTGCCTAAATCAATGTAAATATTTTATAAATAACAAAAGATATAATATATTTGATACTAAAAAATAAATTTTGAAATTATGAAAAAACAATTAAAGGTGTTTTTAGGTGTGATACGACAAATGAATGTGTTTTGAGGATGGTAGCCCAATTTTTCCTTTTTTACTCCATTTTTGTGTTTGTTTAAACTCCACTTATGAAATGCTCAACATATCATCACGGTGCAGCAATAGCATGTAAATTACTTTATTTACATTGTTGTTCTTACAATGCAATTGAATTTTTTTTTAAATTAGTTTTTTTTTAATTACTTTTTCCAGAAAATTTCGTGATGGTGGGACAGATGAAACAGATCGGTTCATGAGTCAAGAACCTGTATGCTCTTGAAGTTCAAGATGTATGCAAAGCCTTGAGGAGAAGGGCAACTGATGGAGACTTGGTGGTTGAGAGGGAGAGTACATTACCTCTCAACATGCAGCGCCAGAAGAAGTCTCAAACAATTGTGGAGGAGCCACGATTGGTGAAGTAACTTCAGGAGGTTGTGGAGTAGCCACAACTAGAGAAGCAGAGAGGAGACCGAGTGGAGGCATTCACTCATGCAGAGACCTCTAGTAGGGATAAATTTCGAGCCAAGTGGGCAGAGGGATCACATGCATGCATACCTCCAAGTAGGAGGTGGGGTGATGTGGAGTGACAATCCTAAGAAGGTCAGAATAGGGGTAGGATCATTGAGGTACCCAACCTCTTTCATTACACCTTGCTATGAGAGCCTCGACGAGGAGTAGCAAGACTCGCTAACTGGGTAGAGATGGATGTGGATGGAGCAGTAGAGGGAGCTACAGTGTAGGAGTCCCAAGACAGTGCAAAGATAGTAGGCTACAACAATGCGAGAGGCACAGGAGTGTTGCACCAGTGCAGAATGGCACAGAGAGGTGTACAACGGTGCGAGATGCAGGGAGTTGTTGTAGTAGTGCATAGGTCAGAGAGGGAGCACTTGTCAGTGGCAGAGGGAGCTTCAGCATTAGAGGGTGTTTCTATCCTAACATGGAGGTCAATTGGGAGATCAGTTACTTACTTCTCAGTAACTAAGTTGTAGTGCAACAGTGAGAAGCACGTTGCAACATGATGAGAGGAGGTGCAGTGCGGATGCAATGCTAGGAGATAGGACCAACAGCAGCATAGATGCAACACCAGGAATCATTTCGATTGATGCAGTCAGAGATCAAAGTGACAGAGGCTAAAGTAGTCAGATACTGAAGAGCACAGAGGTGCAGAGTTTTTAGTCAACAGAGGCAATAACGGTCAGAGAATTTGATGACAAAGGCATCATTCTGATTCAGGTTGGATATTTGTTGCGTTCCTAGAGTTGCTGGAGCAACAACACTTGAGAGAAGTGTTGCATGCAAAACATTCCAAAGGTTCAGGATCAAGTTCAAGGTGAATTCCTTTCTTGTTGAGAGGGAGTGTTTGAAATGGCAACAAGAAATGCTATAAATAGCATTTCATGATATACTCCAACTCTGTTGGAAATAGAAAAAAATAGAAATGTTAAAAAGAGCATTGCTATAAATAGCATTTCAGGATAGATTCCAATTTTAATTAGTCCCTGAATTAAAACTAAGAATTAAAATTCAAACTTGGTCTCAGCAGTTGTTTGAAAATAATTAATTAATTCATCTTGAGTTAATTAGCTGGAGAAAATCAAACATGAAGTCTTTGTGAAGACATGCAACAATTAACCCTTTGATTGAGGAAGTTATCCCCTAATTAAGGAGATAACGATGAGTTGTATTTGAGCTGTAATTAGTTAGCTCAGTTAACTAAGTTAAGTCCAGTTAAATTATTTCCAAACAGTTGAGGAACTAATTGTGAGTTCAATAAGTTAATGCATGCATGCATGTAACTAGTGTTCTCCAGATAAATGAATATTTTCTCATAAATAACTCATGCATGTTAGTTCAAAGAAAGACCCAATTGATATTAAAGGTAGGGACATTGTACTATTAGTTGGAGGAATTTTCCTATAAAGGAAATGCATCCATGTAGAAGGAATTATCTCGTTCAGGTTTGTGCAATTATTTCAGAGGTCAGAGCAGTGTGTGAGGGATTATTACACACAGGTGGTAGCTTGAGGACCCAAGAGAAACTGCGCAAGGAAATAGGAGGCCTGGAGGACTGAAGGAAGGCATATGTGTTGTCTATTCTATCCATGAGCAGCATTGAGGGACTTTACTGAGAGCTGAATAGCTTGTGAGTTAAAACTTTATGTAATCTGGAGATATTTCCACTTGTATGATAATACAAATAGTAGGGTTTTTAGTTGAGGCTTTCCCCAGAGTATTCTTCTATTTTCATCTATGATTGATTTCTCATTCTCTATTATTTGTGATCTATTTGATCTTGCGTATTAAGCTTCTACAAGTTTGTTTGTAGAAGTAGATCAAGTATTTTGCTTTAGTATATTGCATTATTAGGTGATATACAGTGAGAAATTCTATAGAGAGAGAGAGAGATGTTAAAACGAAATATTTTAATGTCATTTAGAATAAAATATCCAATGTGAGTTATGAATAAAATATTTTAATGTGAATTAATATAAAATGGCTCAATACACATGTTATGTGATCTCTATAACATTCAAAAATGCAATTTAAACAGTAAAAAATTGCACATTATTTTTTGCACTCTAAAATAAGTGTATAAGGAAAGAAATTTTATCCCTCTTAGCTCATGTTAGATCTCTGCTTTAGATGGATCTATGCTTGTATTATTCCATTGGGTTTATAGTCTCTTGGTCTTTTAGTATTGTGAAAAAAATTGTCTCAAAATGAAAATCAACAATGGTCAATCATGGTCGACGATGGTCAACCAAGTTCCTTTTAGGGTTTATAATATTTATCTTAGGGTTTATATACCTTTTATTTATAGTATTAAACCATTGGCTTTATGAACTATTTTGTTTCCATAACCATTTTCAAGTATAAAATATAAAAGAAAGTATGTTATGATGTTAATATTGGCAATGATCGTTAGTTGGCCCATGTCTACTAATGAGTTTGAAATGTAACAACTCTATTTTCAAATTTGTGTTGACATTCTTAATTCGTGGTTGCAAATAATTTTAGCTTTTGGGTATTATTATACTACATCAGTATCTCATTATTGAATGGGGGTTTATGTTCTAGGAATAAATAAAAATATCACAGGGGTTTATAATCAATCATCGTCAACAAGGGTCCAACAATGCATTGTGACAAAGATTATGTCAATATGAAATTCAATCATGGTCAACGATGGTCAAACATGTTTATTTTAGGGTTTATAATATCTATATTAGGTTTATATATCTTGGGTTTATACTATTAAACCATTGGCTTTAATATTATTCCATTGTGTTATAATTTTTTGCATTTTTTGTATTAACCTCTTGCATTTATTAGCCTCTTGGGTTTATCAATCTAAGGGTTCATATTCCTAGGGTATAATATTATTCATAGGGTTTTTAATATTAATCCTAAGTTTTAATATAAATCTCTTCTGTTTATAATCATGGACAACCATGGTCTGATGTCACATTCTCACAAATATTGTCTTCATATGAAAAACAACCATGCTCAACCATCACCACCCAATATCAACCATGGTCATTCATGTTCAACCATGGTCCAACATTACATTGTGAAAAAGGTTGTCTCATTATGAAAAACAACCATGGTAAACCATGTTCAATCATAGTCAACAATTGTCAAATGTAACATTTCTGACAATGATTGTCTCAATATGGAAATCAACCATGGTCAACCGTAGTCCAATGTTGCATTTTGACAAAAATGCCTTGACATTAAAATCAATGATGGTCCACCATGTTCCAATGTCGCATTGTGACAAGGATTGTCTCAAGATGGAACTCTGCCAATGTCAACCATGTTCCAACATCACTTTGTGACAAAATTGTCTTATATGTAAATCAACAATGGTCAATCATGGCCAACCATGGTCACAATATGACAAATATTGTCTCTTGTTCCAATGTCACATTGCGACAACCATGGTCATCCATGGTCAACCATGGTATAATGTCGCATTATGACAAAGATTGTCTCAATATGAAAATTGACCATTGTCAACCATTGTCCAATGTCACATTATGATAAAAGCTGTCTCAATATGAAAATAAATCATGGTCAATCATAGTCCAACGTTGCATTGTGACAAAGACTATGTGAATACAAAAATGAATCGTAGTCAACCATAGTGAATCATGTTTATTTTAAGCTTTATAATGTTTATCTTAGGATTTATATATCTTGGATTTATAATATTTATCTTAGGTTTTATATACCTCCATAGTGAAGCATGTTTATTTTAGGCTTTATATATTTATCTTAGGATTTATATATCTTGGATTTATAATATTTATCTTAGGGTTTGTATACCTTAGGTTTATAGTAATAATCCCTTGGGTTTGTAATATTAATCCCTTGGGTTTAATATTATTTCCTTGGGTTTATAATACCTTAGAGTTTTAGAATTAATACCTTGGGTTTATAATATCAAACACATGGGTTTATCAACCTAAGGATTCATATTCCCACGGTATAATATTATTCATTAGGTTTATAATATTAATCCTAGGGTTTAATCCCTTGGGTTTATAATCATTGTCGGTCATGCATAACCATGGACCGATGTCATATTGTGACAAATATTTTCTCAATATGAAAATCAACCATGGTAAACTATGATAAACCATGGTCAACCATGGTAAAATCTCACATTGTGACAAAGATTGTCTCAAAATGAAAATCAACCATGGTAAAGCATGGTCAACCAGGTTTATTTTAGGGTTTATAATGTTTATCATAGGGTTTATATACCTAGGGTTTATAATATTAATCTCTTGGGTTTATCACTTTGGTTTATCCCTTGGGTTTAATATTACTCCCTTGGTTTTATGTTGGGTTTTTAGTATTAATTCCTTTGCTTTATTATTCCCTACAGTTTATAATATTAATCTATTTGGTTTATTAATATAATGGTTCATTTTCTTCTGATGTAATATTATTCATAGGGTTTACAATATAGATCCATGGGTTTAATATAAATCCCTTGGATTTATAATCATGCTCTACTATGGTAAAAGATGTTACAACGTCACATTGTGACAAATATTTTTCCAATATGAAAATCAACAATGGTCCAACGTCACACTATGACAACGATTGCCTAGATATGACAATAAATCATGCTCAACCATGATCAACCATGATCCAACATCATTTTCTTTTAAAGAATGTCTCAATATGAAAATGAACCATGGTCAACCAAGGTCAACCATGTTTATTTTAGGGTTTATAAAATTTATTTTAGGGTTTGTATACCTTATGTTTATAATATTAATCCTTTGGGTTTAATATTATTCCCTTGGTTTTATAACATCTTTGGTTTGTATAATTAAACCCTTGCATTTATAATATCAATCCCTTTGGTTTATTAATCTAATGGTTCATATTCCTAGGGCATAATATTATTGGTAGGGTTTATAATATTAATCCTAAGGTTCAAAATAAATCCCTTGGGTTTACAATCATGGTCAACGATGGTCCAATGTCACATTGTGCCAAAAATTATCTCAATATAAAAATCAACCATGGTCCAATGTCGTATTGTGATAAAGATTGTCTCAATATAAAAATCAATGATGGTAAACATGGTCAACCATGTTTATTTTAGTGTTTATAATATTCATATTAGGGTTTTTATACCTTGGGTTTATAATATTTATTCCTTTGGTTTATAATCTCTTTAGTTTTACTATTTATCCCTTGGGTTTATTAGTCTAAGGGTTCTTAGGGTACAATATTATTCATAGGATTTGTAATATTAATCTTTGGGTTTGATATAAATCCATTGGGTTTATAATCATTGTCAACCATGGTCCAACATCACATTGAGACAAATATTTTCTCAATATGAAAATCAACTAATGTCGCATTGTGACAAGGATTGTCTCAATATGAAAATAAACCTTGGTCAACCATGTTCCAACATCGAATTGTGACAAAGGTTGTCTCAATATGAAAATCAATCATTCTCAACTATGATCAATCATGGTCAACCATAGTCAGTAACCATGGTCACATTATGACAAAGATTGTTTCTTGGTTATTATTACTCTCCAATTTTAAGGTCACGACCAAGTGATACAGCACATTGGTGTATACCCCCTCCACGTAGTGATTTGACTACTAAGTCTATGAAGGTATACATACTCTACTCCCCTCTCATTTTGAACATGTGACCTCTCACGAGGAAACACATGCTCTTGACCATTAGGCTTAATTTCACCATGTCACAGCCATGATCATCCATGGTCAACCATGGTAGACTGTCACAATGTGACAAAGATTGTCTAAATATGGAGATCAATCATTGTCAACCATAATCCAACATCATATTGTGACAATGATTATGTCAATATGAAAATAAACCATGGTCAACCATGTTTATATTAGGGTTTATAATATTTATCTTAAGATCTATATACCTCTATATACCTTGGGTTTATAATACTTATCTCTTGGTTTATAATATTTATCTCTTGGGTTTAATATTATTACCTTGGGTTTGTATTATCAATCCTTTGGCTTTATTAATGTAATGGTTCATATTCCTAGGATATATAATATAAAGGGTTTATTAAGGCCTTGGGTTTACGATATTAATAATCACTTATGTTTATAGTATTAATGCCAAGTGTTTATAATAAGATTAATTCATGGTTTATAATAATCATCACTTATGTTTATAAAATTAATCCCAAGGGTTTATAATAATATTAATGAGAAGAGTTTATAATATTAATCCCAAGGGTTTATAATACAGTGTGAATGGGCCTAATGGTTAATATCATGTGTCTCTTCCTAAGAGGTCAAATGTTTAAAACTAGAGGGCGTAGAGTATGTATACCTTTGTAGTCTTAGGAGTCAAATCATTGTGTTGGGGTGGGTCCCTTGTCCTACAAGCAAAGGGGTCTCATACACCAATGAGGTATCTAGCTTAGTCGTTACCTTAAAATTGGACAATAATAATAATAATTCAGCCTCAGGGTTATAATAATATTAATTAATAAATATTTTTTAAGTAACAATTAATTAAACTATTTAATATTATTTATTTATTCAAATGTTATTTAATTATTTAATATTTTTAAATTATTTAGTTTTTGATATTATTTAAGTTTAATTTATTTTCTATTATTAAATTATTTTTAGTAATAATGAAATAATAATATATTATTAATGGCAATAATCTTAATACTAATAATTATTTAGTAATAATAATTATTATTTTAGAATGATTATAACAATTTTTAGTTATTAATTATTAATTATAACAATCTAAATTAATTATTTTTTATTAATTATAATAATAATAAGACTTTTTTATTGTAATATTTTTTGTTAATATTATTTTTATTATATATATTTATCAATGGTTGTAGGGTAGATATAAATGAAACTTTTGGGTATATCAATCTACTTTTTTAAATAAATAAAAAATTATTTATTTGCTTGACTAATTTAGGCTAGTTTTTAACGGCTAACCTTTGGCAATGATGCTTCCTTACTATTTATTCATGAAGATTGTATGATTTGTTCACCTTGTCCTAAGAATAAACCACATTGGTTGATTCGAAACATAGACAAAATCTTATAATGTGATTAATCGGAAAAACATTTATTTAAAATATAGCTCATTAATGTCTCAAATCTAACACATTTAATTAATCAAATATAGTTGTACTAGTATATAATTTAAATGGGCTTAATAATTAAGAGTATATATTTCTTCATTGAAAATTTATAATTCAAATAATTAAAATCATATTCTTCCCTAAAACTTTAAACAAATAATTAAGAATATAGCTTTCTTCCTTAAAAAAATTATAAATTTCAATAAAAAATTTAAAAAATAGAAATTCCTATAAATTTTAACCATTAAAAAACTACCCAAAAATCTCATATACAAATAAACAAGATATAGGTTTCATTCGCCAATTTAATCTCTCATACTCTACTTACCTTAAAATAACAAGAATTTTAATAATTTTAATTTAATTAAAGAAAAAGGAATGGATACAGAGATTTGACTATTCAGTTTATGAAAATATATGGTCCTTCTTTTATGGATTCACATACAGATTCATTGTTGTACACCGAATTCAAAATTTGGTTTCTTAGTGTCGTCAAGATCACGGGAATCTCTTCAACCAATCTCAGTCTACAGTCTGAAGGAAAATTTAAATTCGACGACCGAGCCGTTATGAAGGGCGTATTTTATTCCATACAAAATACAAAATAGTATAATGAAGCATAAGTCTTCAGATGAATGGGATAATAATCATGTCTCGAGGATTGAAGGGTCAAGCTGAAGTAATAGGAGTGCGTGTTTTTTTGTCTGTAACGTTGAGTACAACCCACACAAATTCCTTTAGCAGACAATTCCTTTATCAAAATTTCCAATGGGACCAACAAATTATCTTGAACAACGTTGAATTAAAATTCTCCATGTAAAATCGTGGATTCATGCACTTCAGTTTTCTTAAGCAACTGACGTACTCCACTCCATTATATTTTAAAATATAAAAACTCTTGTGGCCATGTGATCGATTCGAATAAAATGCCAGATATTATGGGTTTGTAGGTTTGTAGGTTTGTATGTGATAATTCTGTCGAGGAAAACTCGAGACGCCGTAAAGAATTAAGAAACAACAGAAAGACGACAGGAATAATGTTTTTAGTCAATTTTTGTTGCGGTCAATCAGATTGGTATGTAAAATATGTGGGTTGATGTGCAAATTTTTCTATTAATCATCTTGTGGGTAGTAAATAGGGTACTTATAACTTTATCTAAAAATTAATAATTATCATAGCAGTGGTCTGAACCAACTTTGTATTAGCTTCTAATTTCTCTAAATACCAAAATGATTTATATATATGAAAATCAATTTTAAAGTAAAGGATTTGGGTCTTTCTAAGAAAGAAGAGAGTTGATACATAAATATTTGAGCACATCACATTTAATTCAGGGATATTTCTATTTCAAAGGATTTTATAGGATTTTATGGTATATAAAGGATTTGTTTTAATTTTAGAAGATTTGATACAGAAATATTTGAGCACATCACATTTAATTAATGGATATTTCCATTTCAAGTGTTTTATGGTGTATAATATGTTGTATCATTTGTATAATTTACTATTTTCCTATGATTTGATATCCATCTACATAGTATCATAAGTTTTTATCATAAATATGGAATTATCACAGTGGCATGATATATGAAAATAAAGGAGAATTATGGTACATGAGAGATAAACAACACCTTTTATTTCTAATAATTTATTCTCTCTTAATTTGTAGAAGTTCTTAGACATAGTCGTCACAGTTAATCTGACACTCCATTTAAGATCTTTTGATTATCCCTATTTAATATGTGAGTTAACTCTGCGTTTACTAGTAAAGGAATATGCATTTTAATCTCTAATGCCTTCATATCAGCGTAATAAGAATCTAATTTCAAACTTTGATTTCTTTCCCTTTTGGATAAAATGTGTTTAACATGCTCGTACATGACTTGAGTTTAAGAGATAATTTGGAATTGTTCAATCATCACAATTATGTATTAAAATCATTAAAAAATCTTCTAGTTATAATTTTGGGTCTTAGGTGACGAGCCTTCCTTGACTTTTGTAATTGCATTGAAGATGTGTAGAAAGTCCCATTACACCACTAAATTTACCCATCCTCTAGTCATTTTTAGCCATGGGCCTTCCTTAATTACTTGTAGCTTTGTAAGTTATTTTTGTATGGTTTCTTTGATTCAAAGCACATACATAATTTCTTCCATTTTATCTTTGAGTATTTCCTATTTTGTTAATCCTAGATTTCCTAAGATTGAGGCACCATCAAAGTTGACCTTAATGATTCCTTGAGATAGGGACGAACACCCTTGTAGAGTAAGAGCCCTTGTGAATTTCAAAATACTTTAAAAGGAGAAAGATTTCAAATTAACCTTCCAACTCATTAACATTTTTTCCTCCTAAGAATTTTTCTCCATAATTATTTGTCCACCTAGTTTCCTTTGTGATTATTTTACGATACCTTCACTATTTTACTACAACTTATTGTTATTTTAGCTCCAATACTTGTTTCCTTTATGGATTTTGTTTTAAAAAATATGGTTGTTTCTTTCCTTGCATATATTCTAAATTATGATGTCTATGATGTCATTTATGATATGATTTATAATTCTACATTAAAAGCGATTTGATGTCCAACATTCCAATGTTTGAGAAATATTACCTTTCTTCTTGATTCATCTTCTCATTAAAATAGTTTGCAAATCCCATCCCATAAAGTGTTGATAAAGTTACATTGATTAAATATGTTCTCTTGGAGTTTCGATGTAGTATGAAAAATACGTAAACGTATAGCCCTTCAAAGCTTTTTTTTAACATCTTTTGAAATGAAGATCTTCCTTTTATAGCTAGCCACAAAAATCAGTCCATATTTTCCTAGAGAACAAGGTCTCACATTTTCCCCTAAATTCACTAGGGAAGTAGAATCCTTTGGAATCAATATAAGAAGGTACAATTTTTTTCCTAGGTTAATAGATCGATATTTAATTGAATAAGAATGACAAAGTTGATTGATAGCACCAACCTTTAGTTTTAAACGAGAAGGAAGAGATAATACAAATGAGCCACTAAAAAATACCTAAAGAAGTTGAGCTCCATCTTGACGAAGTGATGGTAAAATATGTTTATAATGTAAATGAAGATTGAGAATAATAGTTGGAGCATGTCATTGTACTAGGAAATAAAGTTGATAATAAGAGGAGAAATTGAAAAAACCTTATTAATGGTTTAACCATATTGGCACCATCATTATCTAGAAAGTTGGAAATAAAGATATGAAGATTGACATCAACCTTACTTGGGAGAAGATGGTAAAATTAACAATATTTATTGAATTGATCATTAAGGTTCCATTATGTGATAACATATTATAAAAATCCAAAAAATACCATAAAATTGAAAAAAGTTAGAGATATTGCATGTAATATATATCTATATATATCTATCTATCTATTTCTATATAATATATATAATTTATATATATATATATATATATATATAATATAAATAAAACAACAAAAAGATGGTAATACCAATAGATGGATAATCATCAATTATAACTCCATAGTATGAATATAAGGATATGTTATTATTTGGTTTGGTCGCATGTCAAACACTTGGCTACAAAACTTTAAGGACAAATATTTTTTAAGGTTGTACTTTGTTATGGCTCTAATATATATAATTGGGGTAAGATTTATAGTGGGGCATATAAGCTATGAGTGAGAATTTGTATATATAAAAGAAAATATGCAATATAGGTTTTATTATATACATGGACTCATTATTTAAATACATGGATGTACTTAGCATATGTGAGAGTTCCTATCTTAATGTTTAGTGGATTATTATGTAGTTCATCATTACAATTATTACTTTGAGAGCTATGCATATTTTTTTTTGTACATTTTGTTTATAAATCATGCTATTTGAAATTTTATCTTCACAGTCCATGGAGTGTTGGATAGACCGTGTTCCGGCACATTATTAAGACACTCCTATATGTTAAGTCACCTGTTCAATTTCTCACCTTATTCAGGTGTTATTCTTGGACATGACTATGATGTAGCTTCACCAATGTCGAACTTGCAAAAAAAAAATTATTTTCTCAATAACAATAACATTATCCTATGTTTTATAATGTTTCCTTATCCTTTTATTAATTTGGGTAGAAAAATAAATAAATAAATAAACAAAAATAAAAATCTACAAATTTGTATTTAATGATATTACTACCAATTAAAGATTTGTTGTCATACAAAATAAATTCATTAACATCATGATACACAATTTAATACAAATAAATTGTGTAAACTTTTCTCCAACATATATATATAATTAAATAAAAAAATATAAACATTACTACTCACTACTATTAAACATATTCTACTCTCTAAATAAAATTTTAAAAATTATAAATATTAAAAATTATTTCAATTGTATTAAAATTTAACGAAATTCACACATCAAACACTTCCATCTCCATTAAGTACAACCTATCATAAAATTTTCAAAATTCATCTAATTCTGAACATTTTAAGCTAACTTTTAAAATTTGTTAAGTACAACCTATTATAAGTTTTACTTATAATTTATTATGTTATAATTTGAAACAAAGCGTCTAACATTTAGAAACTCAGCCCCATGGTTAATATCTTAGTTTCAAATAATTTATTATACTATAATTTGAGAAATGTTCACAAACCGTATATCATTTAGAGACTTAGTTCCATGGTTAATAACCTAGTTTCAATTCTATTGGTTATATGAGAACCTTTCATATTCAATTTAGAAAAAATAACAAAAATACCATAATGACTTTAATTTTTTCATTGTTTTTTCCTTTTAATTTATTTGTGAGCTAGCTGAGATGGTTTCTTAATATTGAGGGATGCAAAGATTACTTATGCTATTGTCGTAAGTTACGCTAAGAATATCAAAATACATAATTCTCAAGTGTTATTTTTCTATCATTAATTTTGCTATGTTAATGGTATTAGAAAAACACTGCAATATCACTATCATTATCTTTCTCTTCACCATTACTCTAAATTTTAATCAATAATATTTCAACTAAATTATAAATAATTTAATAAAGATAAATAATAACATTTAAATAAACAGAAATAATATGAATGTTGATAAGAAATTATAATATTCATGTAAAAAAAATATAGAAAATTTCTTATAAGTAACTAAGATTTTTTATTTAATTAAATATTTTTTCATTACAAAACATTTTTTTTTTTTTTTCCTCCTAATCATTTCATTAAATTAAAAATAAAAATAAAAAATCCTATACAGATATTTTTTTAGATTTAGTGTAGTGTTTTTTTAGTCCCTCTCGTGAGGCATAGGACTATAGTAATAAGAATCTTCTGATAAGCCTTAGTTGGTGTATAACGAATCAACTCATTAACCTAAAGTTTTTAGGCTTTTCATGTCTTTACAATGTATTTGCTATGGTTCAATGGATTTCACCATCTTATTTCGCCTCTTTCCAAGGCGGGAAGGCCAAAACCATAGGTTATGTTCATCGATTTAATTATCTTTTGAAAATGCTAAACTAATGCTAGCATTAAATGTTATCTGAATAATGTTGTTGTATTCAAAGTAACCCTGGCTAGCTCAGAACCAATAGTTATGCATAGTAACCTAGGCAAGTGGAGCATCAACGTATGGGAGCCAAGTGGAGTATTGTACTTAGTCAGTCGAGTGGGTGTCCAAGCTAAAATCATTTATAGTCGCTAAGGTTGACACTTGTGAATGCAAGTTGTTGCAGTGTCTATAGTAGCATAAGAGGCGCCTATGGAAGATGAAAGCTGGTGGGAACGGGAGGATTCTAGTTGTGTAGCTGGAAGAGGGAAGCTGAAAAGAACGGGAGGATTCTAGTTGTGTAGCTAGCGAGAATGGGAGGATCATATTTGTGTTTCTTCTAGAGGAAAACCAACAAAGGGAACAAGAGAGATCTCAAAACAGGAGAGATAAGGAAGTGAGGTTTTGTGGATGTATGGCATGTCCATAACATTCTTCAGTTAAATCAACTTCTGGGTTTTGGTGGTTTAGCTCCCCGAAGTGGCCTTGACCATCGCATTTAGCATTGTTGTTAGCCTGAGCACATTACCCTTTAGGTTTCTCTTAGGGGAGTAGAGGTCCAGTTCAAAAAAAGCTACAGACTCCAAACACCATGCGCTATCCTACCCAACGTGATTCATGGAGCAAGAAAATTACCTTTACTTCTAGCACAAAAGGTGATGCTTCTATCATCTATGACACCTTGGCTCTACCTCCACCTTTGTCTTTGCAACCAAATTGCATTCTTAACCTCCTTCCTATTGTTGGTAAGGTCAAACTAACCTGGGACTTGTTGGTGCTTCTAGATGCAGTTCCAAGTGTTTCCAGCAGTTAGAGTGTGGGGTTTATTCCCCTCTTTTCCATATACAGTTTTAGATCTTGACCTCAAGAGTGGTTGTACCATTCTTGGTCATAATATATTTCTCAGAATCAAAGTGAATACCATCTTAAAGCCATGTTTGGAAAAGAGAGATCTAGAAATGAAGTTCTTATCGATGTATGGCATGTGTTGCTTTTGGGGAGCTTCTTTCCACGAATGGGGAGTAGTCTATGAATGGGGAGTAGTCTACGAATAGGGAGTAGTTTGTTATGCTAACCTATATATGTGAATGTGGACCCATTTCCACTAGAAGTAGGGACGGGGGAAACATACCCTCCCCGGATTCTTGTCCGCCTACTATCATCTCAGCTTCACCTCAAGCTAATTTGTACCACTTCCTTTGTTTCATCCTTGCCTAGAATCCTATGTCGGATCGCAATGCAATATGAAAGATAGAGCTACGTGTTTCCCATGAAACTATGTTATTGAATCACCTAGTGCCCAAATGAACAATGTGTTGCTCGCTCCGAAAAGACCGATGTGATGCTCAAGAAGATGTATTCTTCATCATCTACCTCCTAAATGAATGATGTCCTGCTCAAGGGGATGTATTCTTCGCCACACAGCTCCAAAATGAACGATGTGCTGCACAAGTCGATGTATTTTTCATGCTGTTAAATAGATTCATGCGGCCATTGACCATGGTTATTCCATTTGGGAGGCATGGCTCTCAATGCATAGGGAATGCTTAGAAATTACATTCACTAGTAGCCAGATAAGCATCACCTACCAAGCTAACTAATTTCAAGTCCCTTCATTCAATCATCTTTAATGGAAAGTGACTATAGCTACAACACACGCACATAAAATGTTAGAAGAAAACACTTCTCCAGGAATTGCAGGGTTCTAGAGACATGTGACGTATGTTGAGCTAACTGAAACACAAAAACACAAACATATGACATTTGTTCAGCTAATTGAAACACATAAGAAGGCACATTAGAGTGCATTAATTTACTGTCAGGAAAATAGTAAAAAATATATCCATCAAGAATATTTTAATTTTAATAATTATTTCTTATTAATGCTTTTAAGTGGTGTTTTCTGATTTACAAGTTTATTTTTATTGTAAAGAGATTCTTTTGAAGAAATTGGAAAAGGTTGATACTTCCCCTATTTATCTGATTATTTCATTTGTGAATTTAATTTTCACATGAGCCTATGCTGTCTAATTTGATGTCTAAATGATGGACATGTCATGGAATGTAAAATCCTTATTTTTCTTGCAAAAATTTTAATTTTTTTTTCCATTAAATTGTTTCATACCCAAGAAAGGTTTGATTGTTTAGCTGTAAGACTCTTATTTTACCCTGAAAAGGTTCATGCATACTATCTTAAGCATCTTCACTAATGTGTTTTTACATGGTCTAGATATTTTATGTAGTAAACTCTTCATATATATGTTGTTGTTGTGTTCAAATATTTTGTGATTATAGTGGTAGTTCCAATTGAGCAAGCTCATTTTAACTTTTTCTTTAGATGCAAAGTTTATTACACATGTCGTTGGCATGTGGCTCCTTACATTTACTTGGAGGTTGTTAATTAATGACATCCTCAAGACATGAAATGGGTATACGAAATTGTCTGATATAATTGTTTACATTATTAAGATATAAAGGGGGATAAATGGAGGAGAATGGACCATGAAACTGATAATTCTTAGAAGATACAAAAAGAAGAAAAGGAGGTTGTTTCAGCTATAGCAACTATGCTCTCTGATCTATGTGGATAGGGTGAATGGATGCTAGTATCTAAACTTCATTATGAGGTGAAAATTATTTATCCCACATGAGAATTGGATAAATCCTATTGTTTTATATTGTTTTATTTTATTTTTATGTGAGGCAAGGTCACCATTTAGCTTGTTAAAAATGGTAATGGAGACAAAACTATAGGGGAAGCCTTCTCTCAATAAAAGGATATAGATATTGACCAAAGAAATGAAAAGAAAAAATATAAAGGGTTAATAACAACCTTATAATGATCAAATTTCAAGTTGAATACTCAAACTTTGAAATGACATTAGTGTTGTTAGGAACCAACTCTATATGTGCTCAAACCCTTTGATGTTTTCAATTATCTGAATTCACTCATCTCTTGGAGGAAGAAATCCCAAGGAGGATGCTATGATCTTGAGATGATAGAGTGGTTAGAGAATGCTAATATCATGCCACTGTCAAATATAGATTTTTGCGACTATAATTTCATCTACTAGTAAATGCAGTTTTAAAGTTGTAAAGACTTGATATTAATGAAAAAAAATTCTTAGATTTCCTTTCCAAAATGTGTAGAGTTCATTGATGTAGAATTATCAAGGAGAAGAAAATTATGAATTATTAGATTTTCTTTGCATGTAGAATGCTTAACCGTAGAATCTGATTTTCACTTATGATTAAGGATCAAAACTTGATTACTGCTATAAGAATGCTATAGCATCTAGACTGCACGTAGATGCATATGAGGGTCAATAGTTACTTACTACTTTATGAAAGCTACAATAGTCAATTTTTTATTAGTTTTCTCTACTTTCCTATTACCTATGTGGAAATCTGGTCTAATGGAAAAAAAAAAGAAAAAAATTCATTTGTATATCTCTGCCAAATGCTGCTAATAATGTTAGCCTTGCTTTTGTTACCATAATAGTAACATTTCTATGTCTATAATGACCATTTGCTAAGCAATATAATGTGATTTCTTTTTACATTTCTTATTACATGCAACAAAAAAGCCATCCAATTTTATATTTACTACCATGATATCAGTAACCAGTCTTCTTTGGACATGTAATTATTTTTCTAATATCACATATTAAATGTTATTCATTAAAATATTATGTGAAGACATTGGAGGTGATTGACATAAGGTAGCCATAATTGGGAGTATTATATTCTTAAGCTAATATTTTTAAGTGTATCATGTCCTTTGATTCTGCAAGTTGATTTATTTTATTGGTTTTGGATTATTAATGATAATGGATAGAAATAAGATCAGTATAGAAACATTGATTTAATTCAAGCCCTTCAAATTTAAAGCTCAATTATGTTTTTCCATTTTTTGTGCAGCTACTTGAGTATTATAGTGGCATTTTTCATAAAAATAGGATAAGTATTTGACATCAAATGATTGTACTACTACTAAAAGTAAAAGAACACCATAGGTTTGGCTTATTGAGTTGCTCTGAAAAAATCTGGAACACTTTGTTCTCATTTCTACTTTTCATTAGGCTCTCGTGAATATGAAGAGACTACGCATTAGTAAATCTTGTACTAATATTTTTATCGTTATTGTTGATTCTCAGGTTGTGTGACTGTTCCAAAATTCTAACCATTGTTCTTTTCTCCAGAAGTCATTTGTTAGCATACAACAGAGGATTCAGATCAGTGTTTCCCTCCCTAATTTTACACTTTAGAGGTCATACGATACGGTGGCCAGATTTGACTACAGTATGATATAGATTCCAAATAAAGGATAGAAGGTGAACACTGTCTCATGACTCCGCCTTCCAAGTTTCTTTTGAGTAGTTGTCTTGGATACATTTGTGGGGTTCTGGTTGGAGATATTGTGTATATATATGTATATATATGAACAAAATTGTATGTATTAGTTTCTCTTGTATGAATGCATGTGATAGTGTGATACCTTGTGGTAGACCAAGATCAGGTAGTAGAGGAACTTAATATTTGAACTGATGCATTAGTATATATGTTGCTATTTCTATGCTATTATGATAATAAATCATTGCCATTTTTATGATACTATGATAATAAATCGCTAGACTTAGGAAAATATAGATAAATAATTAAGTTTTTATGCTCGACACCTTAAAGCTTAAGGTTCATAATATATATGTAATTTCAATATGGATTTATGCGCAGAAGGTTTGTTATGCATAAGATAACCATGTCAACATTACTCTGACAACATCGTGGGAATTGGGCAGTAGTAACTGCATTGCATGTGTATGTTCTACAAAGACTTCAAGATATTGTTAAGTCTAAATGTTCAATCTTTATTGTGCCTGAAGGTTAAACCATTAATGTTGTTTAAGAATTCTTGCTACAGAATATGCTTAACAATTGAGCTGATATAATTGACTTATTAAGGAAGTCAAAGACCACATCACAGACCCACGTTGCAGTTATAGCAATTAATGTTCCTGTAATAGTTGAATTTAATGTATTAGTGAATACGGTCAAATTTCAATTTTAAACTATGAACCAAATTAATGATTCCTACAGCGAAATTCTCGTGCTTATGCCCATTGAGGATAGCTCCGCTATCTACAGTTGACCATGACATAAACTATAAGGAATATCATATGAGTATAATGTTACGTATATGTGAGTGGTCAATGGAGGAGGCATGTCCTCACACTTACACCCACTTAAACAAATTGGTTATGTGCATTGAAGATATGTTGGACTACGTAGATATCTATTGTAGACTTGCTACATTAAGATTTCAAATCAGGTAAAAAACACGGAAGCTAAACAAAGACAATAGCAATTAAATAAGAGAAAAATTTGTTAAACTTGTGCTCATGTTTGTTGTTTACTGATATTCGCAATAATGGTTAGGGGTACATGCTACTCGATTGAGTGGAAAATTTTTTAATTTAATCGTCTTGATTTTTGAAGCCAGAAATCTCTATTTCATATGATAATAGAAATAGATGTAAGCAAAGACAACATTGATTAAAAAAAAATTGTCTGGGATGGTTAAATTATAAATAAAGAAAATTGACACCTATACAAGTACGATGTAGGGACTTGGCTAAATGAAATGAAGATGGTGTTAAGCTTATAAGTCACTGTTAAATAGTAGGAAAATTTTTGTGGTGATAAAGATAAGGTGTTGGGGTTAATACTTAATAAGTAGGAACCCTTCCATGTTAGGAATTGAGACACCTCCTGGACTCGTCATTGAACTTCTAATTTCGATAAGATTCTAATTGAAAAGAAAAAATGATTATGATATAGTATTATTCAAAAGTTAGTACTTGTAGATAATTAAAAGTGGGTATTGATGTATACCTTGAATTGTGGAAGAAATTATATTTTCCATGGGATGTCATGAAAGTATGCATAAATTCACTTTTACATCCATATATAGAACTTTCAGTTGCTTGAATTATATCGAAGGTAATATTTAGCATAAATTATCATGTACAAATGATAAGAAATCAAGGTGTACCACTCATGAATATGTCATGTTTACACCAAGAGAACTTGTGAGTATTGTGTTGTTTCTTATTAATATTGGCATAATTGGCAAGTGTGTCCTGCATTTAAGACATGGATGTTGCTTGGTTTATTTTATAATAAATTTTCTATCATAGTTAAGCAATGAAACCTTTTTAGCATACATGTATTATTAAGTGATTATGATAAGAAACAATGAGATGAAAACTATGAGAAATTTTCATATTTTAAACAATGGATTAATCACACCTTGATAGAATTATGGTCATATTGGAGGATTAATTAAGTAGGTATTAATTCCTACTATTACATGAAAATCCTTATAACCAAGTCATTAAGGCCTACATAACTATTTTCCCTAAACAAGTGGCGAGAAAGGAAGACGATAGATTGGGAAGATCAATGCCATAGGATATTATACTTATGGTGAGAAAGGTGTGATGATGGTAGAATAATCATCCACTCTCGAATGTTTGTAGCATATGAAACGACGGATACAATGAAATTAACAAGGTTTAACAATTAATAATTACTATTATGACAAAGGTTATGCACAAATTGTAGTTCTCTACTATGGTTATGGAAGAGGGCTACCCTGTTAGGTACTAACCATGAGCCTCTATGATAAATATGGCCTATTGGTAGGATACAATTAGTAGATGATTTTGAACGTGTTATGAGAATGTTGACTGAGAAAGCTTGTAAGCATTTTAAACATTGATGTAATTGACATATATCATCATGATATTAACATTATGGATGGCTTCAATAGAGGAATTCCATGTTTGTATTATTGTTTTATTGTTGTATGATACATATACTCATGGATTGTCATGGATTGTTTGCTATATTGTTATCATAAGCATGGTTAAGGGGTCATCAAGATAAACTTGTTGTGGAAGGAATCATGCTAAAATCTACACATAATAATAAGGCATATGAATTATAATATGCATACTATACTATTGATATTGTCACCAAATGAAATTTGGAAATGATTTGCACTTGACAAAACTTTCTCTGATTACATAAATGAGCCATACTCATACAAAATTATTATCAACTCACAACAGTTGTTTTAATTTCTAAAAAAAGATACATGAATGTTTGGTATGATACTAACATGGTAGGAAAATATGTGGACACAGCTTTTTCATGCAGGTGATACCATGGGAATGGTACGATGGGTAGTAGCACAGATGGTACTATGTACAGTAGTAGATACAGTACCTGTAACATTACATGTGTTATATGATTGGAAATAATATGTATATTAGTGTGTATAATAGACATTTTTTCAGATATGTATGAAGACATTACATAAATGTGTGGGAAGGCAACCGACCTGGAGGTTACAGAGAAAATGTTAAGTACAATTGGTATAACTAACCATGGTTAATTGCAGTTTGGCATACATACAGTTTCGATGAATATATATGATGAATATATATTGTTATGTGAACTAAACTGTTATGACCTTGCAGGCATATTAATGTGGAAAATATGCTAACTAATGTATTGTATGCAGAGAGATTGCAAGAAGCAGTTGTTCAACAAGAGCACAAAGGCTTGAAAGAATGCAAGTAGAGAACATGCATTCTTCAGATAAAATAAATGATAAGCAATAGACACTTTAATAATAATAAGTAATAGATTATGATATTTATCATAGTTAAAATTTTGCATCTATAAATTCTCACAAATGGTTTGAAAACAGTGTTACAGGCAGCTGTGAAAGGAGAGAAATCCTTAAGATCGATGTAGCTATGGAAGGAGATGTGCTGGGAGCACTCCTTGTGACCGATGTACACCAGAAAAGTTTCATCAGATGGTAGAGCCATGAGGGCTATTGATTTAGAAACAAGCTACCTGTAAACGAGGACATGATGCACTGATACATCGAGGATGGTGTAAAATTTAAGTGGAAGAGTATGTAACACCCCTCCCTTGTGTGATAAAGTATTGTAAACCTAAGTTGAGTTAAAGCTAGGTGTGATATCCTCCCTTGTGTGTTAAATGAGTTTAAACTTAAGCTGAGGAAAGATAGGTGTGATACCCTTCTTTGTGGGTTAAACTATTCTAAACCTAAGCTGAGGAAAGATAGGTGGTGTGTAATATGAAAAGAAAATGTGTTATTAAAGAAATTAATAAAATTAATCACTTGGAGGGTGAAGCACCAAGAGGGAGGAAATTCGTGGCAAATCGCATGAGGAATGTGATAGAGATGAATCTTTCATGATAAAGCTTTTGGATGTGATTCTACATAAGCTTGGATGGATTGGAGATCCATCAGATGGATGGGAGATAAAGATCCATTGGACATAAAATATTTGCGGGAGATAAAGACAATATTTTATGAGGAAAAGCCTCACGGGAGACAAAGACAATCTTTTCCGAAAAAGACCTAGGAAAATGGAAAAATCCATAAAAGTGGGACGCTGCTAATGGTAACTAAATCATGAAAGAGGGTATTAAATACCTAGTTCATCGATCAATTAAGGATAGTTGATCCTTGCAAGATCTTTGGCTCAGGGGGAATCATAGGTGATTCATGGTTGGGTGGTGGTGCTCCTCCCTCCAAGTGATTGTTTAGATGGATTCGCATGCATGGAATGGTTGTATGTCAGTCTCTTACCCTTCATGTGATTATTTTCTTTGGTTCAATATTGGATATGTTGCATCGCCTTGGCTTATGTGTTAGTATGATGCTATCTATATTCATGTGATGGATTCCATTCTTATCCGTATGAATGAGTAGGATACCAAATGAATCTAATGAAGATCTTCTTTATGTTAGTGAAGGAACCTTTAATGCTATATAAAGCCTCTGGTTAACATGGAAAATAGTGGTAGATATTTGTGGATCATTATAGTATAATGTAAATAACATAATAATCTATGATGGTCAGATTTTCTATTGCATGCATACTTTTGATTTGCATTGTGTCACTTGCTTAAGAGTAATCTTAATGATGGAAATGATGGATTCTTAATATGCATGTGTTCTCAATGCATCCTTATGTAGGTGGATGAAAACACTTATGAGCAATCTGATTAAAGAGTAGATGTGATGAAAGTGTTGCATGTGATTATCTAAATTACTGAATTTATAAAGTTTATGCATGCATTATGGTAACTAGGATTTACTAATGTTGAGGAAAGTTATTGGCATGAGATATAGAGGCATGCAAACAAGCTAAGAAGTAATTTGTAGCCTTGTATCTAAGGGTTAAGGATATTGATACCATACATGTCACAAGAGGCTTTATTCTTGCTTGTTATGACTCCTCCTTCCTTCCAACTGTGGTTGTGTTTTTAAAATCATTCGATGAAGAAGAATTAATGGGTCTATGGTATAAGGTTACTTCTTGAAAGTGATGTGACATTTCAACTAGGGGAAAGGAACGTGAAATCTTAATTATATCTAAGTAAATTTTTAATATTTGGGGGATTAGGGGTATTTTTCCTGGTAGGCCATGCACGTACATTACAATTCTCTAAATATAAAAGAAATGTCGGCTATAATAAAAAAGGAAAAAATATATTCTATGCATTTTTAATTAGTTTCCATATTACCTAATATCATGTAAAGTAATTAGAAGTAAAAAAATATGCGAGTAAGATCTTTAGACGTTGCTAAATATTTTAATACATGATACAACTTTATATATATATATATAGAAAATGTTAAGAGAAAATATTTTAATGTACTATAGAATAAAATATCCAATGTGATTTATGAATAAAATATTTTAATATGAATTAATATAAAATGGTTCAATACACACGTTATGTAATCTCTATAACATTCAAAAAGTGAAAGAAAGAAATTTGATCCCTCTTAGCTCATGTTAGATCTGTTCTATAGATGGATCTATGCTGGTTCTACAATCCAATATGAGCGACATGTGTAAGTATGTCACGTCCTCAAAAAAATAATCAAAATCATTTTCAAAAAAAAAAATTAAATAACCATATAAATAAACAATTAAAAATCTATTACCACAACAATTAAACCACTTGTTGATATTTCACTTTCACTCTTCAAGTAATACAATATTTAGATGTCTATCTTAAATAATATAATTTTAGAAAGATATATATATAATATATATATATATATATATATATATATTAGTTGTTCTTATAAATATCTCAATAGAGAACTTAAATAAACTATTTGAATATCCATATTAAGTAATATATTTTAGTATGAACTCTCTCTCTCTATAGAAAGTGTGTTTATATATGTGTACCTATTAATGTTAATCTTAGTTCTAAAGGAAAAAGTAATTAGAAGTAAACTAGAATAGTTACTTAATAAGAGGAAAATGTGTAACACATTCAATTTTTAATATAAAATATTATTAACTGTCTATAAAATATAAAAATATACAATTTAAACAATGAAAATTTAGCACTATAGATCTATATTAATCACATATTTACCAAGCACTAAAATAGATTAATGACCCTGTAATTTTTTTCAATTTTGAGATTTGATCCCTCTAGTCACTTATTTGTGGTTAAAATGCATAGTACATTCATCCCTCCTAAAAAAAAAAAATCTCTAAATAGAAAAGCAATCTCAGCTATAATAAAAAAAGAAAAAAATATATGTGATATGCATTTTTAGTTAGTTTTTCGTATAACCTAATATCATGTAAAGTAATTAGAAGTAAAAAAGAATATGAGTAAGATCTTTAAACGTTATGCTTCTTCAAAAATATTTTAATGTACTATAGAATAAAATATCCAATGCTAGTTATGACTAAAATATTTTAATAGGAATTAGTATAAAATGGTTCAATACACATGTTATGTAATCTCTATAATATTCAAAAATGCAATTTCAATAGTAAAGAAAGAAATTTGATCCCTCTCATGTAACATCCATATATATATATATATATTATATATAATATATATATATATTATATATATATATATATATATATATATATATAATATATTATATATATATATAATATAATATATATACATATACATATAACCATTACATAATAAAATAGTTAATCTATGAAAATGACTTGACTAATATCAATGGAAATTACACTACCCACAGTCTACACATATTACATGGCTATTTCACATGGGAACATGGCACTCAATCCCTATTGGACTCCATGTATCTCTACTAAAGGTGGAAATTAATTTCGTTGGCCTGGTACTTACGTCAAAGCCATCCACGTCATTAAGTTGGGAGAACCCCAAGGTTCTCTTATTGTCCTCTTCGTCCCATCCATCGCTGGCTTCATAACTCTGCATTAAACTTGGTCGTTCTGAGATTTCTGGAGACAATGCATCTGGTGCACTCCTTGTCATTGGATCTCAGATTATCCACTGTCCTAGTTGCTTGAGGTTGATGGATAGGTTTAATACCCCTTAGCTACGAGGGAATACTCATTTGTTCTTACCTCTATTTGTGGTGCTTCCACTCTGCGTCCCGGTTGGTAGATTGTTGGTTCTGGTTCGGAGTCTGTTGTCCCTCTCCTGCCATCGCTGCATGCCTCTCCCTCAGGTAAGGTGAGTCGTTACCGAAGTTTAAACATTCTATTGATGGTTTTATCATTCTTGTTTAAGGAGAGGAGATGGGGTTCCTCACTATCTCTCTTGCGCAAGGGTTTTACTGATACCAAAAGGGGTTTGCTCGTTAAGTAAGGGTGAACTCCAAATGGAGAAAATTGGCTTCACCTATCATGGAAAGGTAGAAGAATCCCCCATTCTTTATTAAATTGATTTCCTCTTCTTGATTATTTTATTAAGGGTTTCAATCTATGCAACAGGGTTTCATCGTAGCCCCGGGTAGTGCCGATCTTGCTTCAGGTAAGGTCTATTCTTGTCATTTGGTTTTGGTTCTATAATTTTAAATTAAAGCTCCTCTCATTTTATTGTTCTTTTTGAGCAAGTAATAATTCGATGGCTTCCTTTCGACCTTACGGCATGACCTTCTGGGGCTTCAATGTTCTAAAACTACTGTGTCATATTTCTCTAGGTGGGTTGGCTGAGAACTCCTCTTGCATCGAGTTGATAAGCTTACTCCTATATTGACAAAGCTTGAAATTGTATATAAAAAAAATAGGATTGGACCTTGCTGCCGGAATACCTCTGCTCGAGGGTTTAACTATTTGATTTCAGTTAATGTTAGAGTCGGAAAGCCCAATATTTATACTTGGATTTTGGTTTATGTCTGATATCTAATGGAGACCCGATGGTGACTGGGTATTCATATGTTTTCTATAACTTATTGGCTCTTATGCACAAATATTACGAGGCCTTATCATGTATACATGTTGATTAAGTTTGTTTTCAAGGTTGAGAGTATTCTTACGTTTTGCATGAAAGGAATCACTATTTTAGATATTTGAGAATGATTTCGAAGTGTACCAGAATTGATATATTCCCTCTATTGTAAGATATGAGGGTTCGAAGCTTTAATGAGCATGGGCATTTGGCTCTGGAAGGGTTATTGCAGAACTCGATCGAGGCCGAATCCCTACCCTTCATTATATACATATCTTCACTCGAATGTGACTTGAATCGTTATATACATGATTTACTTGCTTGTTACGAATGTACAACAATCTCTATAGTATTTTCAGGAAATCTATTATTATATCTGGGTATACAATTTCATTATACAACGTAATTGTTTTATGGTTGGGCTATAGACCTATTATTGTTTGATGATTCGAATGATAGCTCTTTGTATATTTGCTTGTCTG
Organism: Pinus taeda; assembly: GCA_000404065.3. NCBI lineage: Eukaryota > Viridiplantae > Streptophyta > Pinopsida > Pinales > Pinaceae > Pinus > Pinus taeda. The sequence continues at coordinate 81,355 of APFE030208305.1, forward strand.
CTAGACTTGTGATTCCTCTAGGATTAAATTATAATTCTTCCAGTAAATAATACTATCATAAAAGCAGCAATACTTATTTTTATCCTATATATTCTGGCAACTATGTATTCTCCTTTATGTGTAGAATTTATTACAGATTTCATTTCTGTTTATTTCTATAGCAGAGCAATACTACTACAACATTCTAAGTTTCTAAACTAAATTTCCTTCATGACAGTAAACATTAATTGCTACCCTAAAATAATAAATAGATGCTAACACAATGATAAGTAATTATCTGGCTATCTGAATGAATATAATCCAAGCCTAAATTCCTTTGATTTAGGAGATATCTCCACCCAGCCTCAGATCTAGAAATTATGTCCAGAATCCCTCCGAGCTCTTCCACTACTATCAAGGATAGACTGTTTGGTACCCTATGCATCATGAAATTAATCTATCCTCAAGTCGCATACCTCCTTTCCCACTAGCTAACTTTATCAGCTCTGGGAATGAAATATCTCACAGTATAGTTTCTCCCCTTCCAACCCCCACTGGTTATTCTCTTTTTCCCTTTTCAAGAGAAAGAGTTAGACAACTATCTATAACTATTTTCATGAGCAGTTCATCAAATTGATTTTTCTAGTTTCATTCTCAAGTGAATCAAAATCTTTTAATTAATGTCTAACAACCTTTCTTCTGGATTTTTAGCCTAAATGTTTTTTAACAATTCAGAATAAACTAAAATAAAATATCAATGGTAAACAAAACTTAATAACCACAGTTGTCGGTGTGTCACTGGGTGTTACAGCTCCCGCCCCTTGAGAGGAACGGTGTCCATGGTGTTCTTTCTTCAATTAAACATCGTAGGATAGACTTTCTGCATGGTTTCCTCTTCTTCCCAAGTCACCTCATCTAGGTCAAAGTGCTTCCATTGCACTTTAACTTGGGTGATGGATCACCTCCGCAGGGTGGTTTCTCTCCGATCTAGGATACGATGAGGCTCTACCAAAAATTCTCCCTCGGGTTCTACATGCACATTCATAATCCTTTGTCAGAATTTTTTTTATAAACCATAGCTAGTAATAGTAATATTTCATTCTATCATTACCTGAATGCTTTCCTAGTTAATAATATCTCGAGAGTCGTATATATATTTTTTCAATAATGATACATGGAAGACATTGTGGACTTAGATGTGGCCCAAGAGTGCTAGCTTGTATGTCACAGTTTCGATTCATTCCAGAATCTGAAAAAGCCCACAGTACCATGGTGTTAATTTTTCACAACCCTTCCATTGCAATGTGCTTTTTTGGGGCTTAACCTTCAAATATACGTGACCTCCTATCTGGAACTCTTTATGGGTTCTTTTCTTATCTACATACACCTTCTTGTCTTGAGTAGCCTTCAAATTTTGGCAAACTTTTTTTATGGGAGCTTCCATTTCTACTAACATATAAGGACCCAATGCTAATTTGTTATCTAGACTATTCTAGTCCATGGGTACCCGACACTTGCATCCATATAGCACTTCAAAAGTGCTCATATCTAATGATTCATGATGTCCATTATTTTAGTCGAACTCCACCAAGTGGAGGTAATCCTCCCATTTTTGGGATTGTTGCATTACAAACATTCTCAGCATGTCTTCTAAGATTTGGTTCACTCGCTCTATCTGGCCATCTGTTTGTGGATGGTAGGCAGTGTTGAATTGAATTTGAATGCCTAATCCCGCAAAGAGGATTTTCCAAAATGCGGATGTAAATTTTACATCCCTGTCGAAGATCACTACTCGAGGTATCCCATGTAGTCAAAAGATTTACCTCATAAATATGTCCGCAATCTCCATCATTTTATAAGTGGATTTTACAGGAATGAAACGAGCAGCTTTGTTCAGCTTGTCCAACACAACCTGATTGAGTCATGTTCTTTTCGTATGAGGTAATATAGTAATAAAGTCCAGAGCGATTGTCTCCCATTTCCATTCAGGAATGGGTAAGGGTTGTAAAAAACCAGCAAGATGTTGGTGTTCTTCCTTTACCAATTTGCACTCTAAATTTTTGGACAAGTATTCTACCACATATTTTCTTAGACCTGGCTAGAAATAACTTTTCTTGATAGAAGAAATCAATTTCCGGTATCCTGGATGAGTTGCGTAAGGTTTTCTTTGAAACTCATCTAATAACTATTTCTTGACGGACTTTTGGTTGGGAATATGAATCCTATTTCTGAATGTTAACAATTTATCGGGGTTAATTCCATATTCCAACTGCCTCCCTTTTTCCTGAGCTTTCGAAGCTTGCTGCCATAAGAATGTTTATTTCGGGTCTCTGAGGGAAGCCTCTCGGATAACCTCTTGCAGGTGATATTGTGCTTGGATGAATTGTATTTCATAAATGCAATGTACTTTTCATCTTAAATCATCTACTACCCGGTTTTCATTTCCTTTGAGGTGTTTCATGTCAAAGTCAGACTTGCTCAAGAATGTGGTCCATCTAGCCTACCGAGCATTTAAATTGGGTTGGTTAAATAAATTTGTAAGACTACTTTGGTTAGTTAATAACAAAAATTTCTTTCCTAGAAGGTAGTGTTGCCACATTTTTAATGCATGCACTACTACATTCAACTCCAGATCACAAGCAGAATAGAATTATTTATACTCCTTCAGTTTTTGTGATTCATAGGCTATGACCTTTCCTTCCTAAGTTAATACTCCACCGACACCCTCCTTACTCGCATTTGTACATACTACAAAAGACTTTTCTGGATCTACTACTTTTAGCACTGGTGCGGTCGTGAGAAGTTTCTTTAGTTGCTCAAAAATTTCTTGGCATTCTGATGTCCAGTGGAAAGCGCGCCCCTTTTTCTGCAATGAAGTCATCAAAAAATCTATTTTCGAGAAGCCTTTGATAAACCGGCAATAATATCCTACTAGGCCCAAAAAGGATCTTATGTCAATAACATTTTTTGGTGTGGTCCATTCCATGATAGTTGTGATCTTTTTTGGATCCACCGCTATACCTTCTACTGAAATTACATGGCCAAAGTACTGGATTTGATCCTTGTTGAAATCGCACTTGCTGAATTTTGCATATAATTGGTTATCACGTAGAATCTACAATAATGTTCTCAAGTGTTGCTCATGTTCCTCCTAATTTTTTGAATAGATCAAGATATCATCAATAAAAATTAGTACAAATCTATCCAAAAATGGCTAGAAAATGCCATGCATCAAGCTGATGAAAGTGGTCAGAGCATTGGTAAGGCTGAAAGGTAGTACCACAAACTCGTAGTGCCCATAATGAGTTCGAAATGCAATTTTGCAGATGTCTTCGTCCTTTATTCTGATTTGATGGTAGCTGAACCTTAAGTTGATTTTGGAAAATATGCTAGCTCCATGTACTTGATCGAATAGATCATCTATATGTGGTAAAGGATACTTTTTTTTAAGGTCAACTTGTTCAACTGCCAGTAATCGATGCATAAGCTTAATGTCCCATCCTTTTTTCATACGAATAGTACAGGTGCTCCTCGAGGGGACACACTAGGGTAGATATAACCTTTATCTAATAGTTCTTGAAGCTTCATTTTCAATTCTGCTAATTTAGGAATGCTCATGCAGTAAGGGGCTTTAGAAACATGAGCTGCCCCAGGCACTAACTCAATGGTAAAATCAATGTCCTGCTTTGGTGGCAACCCAGGAATGGATTCAGGGAATACATCCAAAAATTCTTGAATTACAAGAATGCTCTCTAAGGAGGTCATCTTATTCGTATGATTTTTGTATCCTACTTGGACAACATAAATCTAGCAGTGTTTCCTTATACATCTTCCAAGCTAGTTGGTTGTAATAGGGCGTAGTTTAACATTCTTCTTGATTTCTTGAATTTCTTCTTGCTTCCCGAACTCGGTAAGATAACTGATTAATTTTTCTTTGCAATCCACTAGAGACCAGTGACCCTCTAACCATTCCATTCCTATCAATACATTAGAGGAACCCAAAGGAAGGATGTTCAAGTAAACATGAATTAGCTATCCTGAAACTATTATAGGGCAGTTTTATGTTTTTGCAAAAACCTTCCTTTCTGTCCCAGTGGCTAGCTGAACTAGCTAAGGTTGCTTAAATTTATTTCTTTGCAATTTACATTTTGTACCACATTAGGACTAATGTAGCTTAAGCTAGTGCCTAGATCAAATAAAACATAAATATGTTGATCAGTAATCATACCTTCACATTCAATCATAGTGGGTTGATACTCTGCTTGATGATTGTCCAAGGCAGCATTGATTTTGGGCATGCTTCTTGCAATATCTCCCACGGTTGATGCTTCTTGCATTTTTGACAGTTGTTCAGTTCGAGCCTTGTGTGGATAGTTCTTATAATAATATGCTTCACCACATCCCCAACATTACAGTGGCAGTTTCGGTGGCTGGTCTATAACAATTCTGCTAGCTCATTTTGGTTGTCTATTCTTGGTATAACTTTAAGTTCTGGGTATATTTCTTGCAAATTTTCCAAAAGCCCTTTGTTGATTATGTCTGCCATTTACAACTTTTGGTTACCTGTTTGGTGGTATGTTCCTCATTTTCTTGCCAATTTCTCCCTTAGGTCCTTCATTTTTTGCCTCATTTGCTGATAACAAATGCGGGCTTTATTTACGACATCATCCATTGTTTTAGTATACTCGAATTCTAAATTTTCCTTCATGAAATTTGGGAAGCTACTAATGAACAGTTGAATTTTAGCTTTCTATTCTTGCATATATGGAACATACTGTAACAAGGAAGTAAACCACTTCACATACTCGTCCATGGTTAAGGCTCCTAGCCTTAACTCATGGAACTCCTTGGACTTTTCGTCATAGTAATGTTCAGTTAGATATTTATCTTTAAAATGTTTTTAAAATTCCTGCCACGTTACTTGCTCTTCATCTATCTTCCTCATGGTTTTAATTTCTTCCCACCAAAGGGTGGCCTTTCCCCATAGTTGGGAAACTGCTAGTCGAGCTTTATGTTTTTCAGTATACTCGTAAATCTGAAAATATTTACCCATATTGATCAGCTAGGCTTCCATTGCTTCTTTGGATTCCCCTTCAAACAATGATCGTTTGATTTTATTTAACTCACCTTGTAATTATGTCTTATGTCTTTCTGTCCTCTTTTGATTGAACACGTGATCTGAACGCCCTTCTTCTTCCCCCTTATGGCATTCTATGGATTCTGCATTATCCTCCCCATTGCTGGTAGTTGGGGTCTTTTCTCTGTTTTCTATACTGGAGTCAAGACCACACTGATTTTTTCGATTGGACAGGCTTTTAACGATCATCTCATGTTCTTTACTTAGTCGTTCGTTTTCCATCCTTAGGTTCATCATTTCTGCTCATAGTTGTTGCACAGTTTCCAGTAGAGCAGCATTGGCTTGTCGTGATTCCTCTCCTAGTTGTACCCATAGTTCTGGGTTTGTCTCCCCATAAGGTGTTTCTGGTCTGGGGCTTCTCTACATTCTTTTTGTCTTGTGTTGACTTCTATTCTTTCTTATCTATCTTTTGTGTTCATATACATCCAAACTCAGTTTATGTAATTGTTTATCGCATGATTACAGAAATACTTAATGCATTGCACTAAAATAACCTAGAATTCTCTGTATTTGGGCCTAGGCTCTGATACCATTTGTAACATCCATATATATATATATAAAAAAAAACAAATAAACAAACAAACAAATAAAAATAAAAAAAAAAATAAAAAATAAAAAAATCTCTAACCATTACGTAATAAAAGAGTTGATCTATGAAAATGACTTGACTAATATCAATGGAAATTACACTACACACAGTCTACACATATTACATGGATATTTCATGTGGGAACATGATACTCAATCTCTATTGGACTCCACATATCTCTACTAAAGGTGGCAATTAATTTTGTCGACCTAGTACTTAACTTGGGGCCATCCACCTCATTAAGGCGGGAGAACCCCAAGGTCCTTCTGCTATCCTCTTCGTCCCATCCATCATTGGCTTCACATCTCTACATTAAACTTGGTCATTCTGAGATTTCAGGAGACCATACATCTAGTGTGGTCCTTGTCATTGGATCTCGGATGATCCACAGTCCTGGTTGCTTGAGGTTGATGGATAGGTTTAATACCCTTTAACTGTGATGGAATACTCATTTGTTCTTACCTCTATTTGTGGTGCTTCCATTTTGCGTCCCAGTTGGTAGACTGTTGGTTCTGGTTCAGAGTTTGTCATACCTATCCTGCCATGGTTGGATGCCTCTCCCTAAGATAAGGTAAGTCACTACCTAAGTTTAAACATTCTTTTGACAGTTTTGTCATTCCTGTTTAAGCGGAGGAGATGGGGTTCCTCACTGTCTCTCTTGCATAGGGGTTTTACTGATTCCAAAATGGGTTTGTTCGTTAAGGTTGAACTCCAGATGGAGCAAATCAGTTTCACCTGTTGTGGAAAGGTAGCCAATTCACCCATTTTTTATTAAATTGGTTTCCTCTCCCTGGGTATTTTATTAAGGGTTCCAAGCTATGCAACAGGGTTTGATTGCAACCCCGGGGAGTGCCTGTATTGCTTCAGGTAAGGTATGTTCTTGTCATTTGATTTTGGTTCTGCAATTTTAACCTAGAGTTGATCTCATTTTATTTTTCTTTTTGATAAAGTAATAATTTTATGGCTTCCTTTCGACATTGCGGCATGACCTCCTAGGGCTTCCACATTCTAAAACTATTGTGTCTTCTTTCTCCAGGTGGGTTGGTCAAGAAATCCTCTTGCATTGAGTTGATAATATTTCTCATATATTCAGAGAGCTTGAAATTGTATAGAAAAATTGGCAATGGGCCTTGTGGCCGGAATAACCCTGCTCGAGGGTTTAACTATTTGATTTTAGTTAAAGTTAGAGTCGGCAAGCCCGATATTTGTACTTGTATTTTGGTTTATGTTTGACTTGTAAGGGAGACCGAATGGTGATTGGGTATTCATTTGTTTGTTGTAACTTATTGGCTCTTATGCACAAATATTACGAAGCCTTATCATGTATACATGTTGATTAAGTTTGTTGTCAAGGCCAAGAATATTTTGAGGTTTTGCATGAAAGGAATCATTGTTTTAGATTTTCGTGAATGATTTTGAAGTGTACCAAAATTGATATATTGCCTCTATTCTAATATTTGAGGGTTTGAAGGTTTAACGAGTCTAGGCATTCGGCTCTAGAAGGGTTCTTGCAGAACTCGACTTAGGTTGAATCTCTACCCTTCATTATATACATATCTTCACTCGAATGTGACTTGAATAGTTATATACATGATTTACTTGCTTGTTACAATGTACAACAATCTCTGTAGTGTTTCAAAAAATCTATTGTTATATCTAGGTATACAATTTCATTATGAAGCATAATTGTTTTATGGTTGGGATGTAGACCTATTAAATACAAGAAGTCTAGATTTGAATGATAGCTCTCTGTATCAAAGCTTTTCCGTTAGACTCGTGATCCCTCTAGGATTAAATTAGAATTCTTCAAGTAAATAATACTATCATAAAAGAACCGATACTTATTTTTATCCTATATATTTTGGAAACTATGTATTCTCCTTTGTGTATCGAATTTATTAAAGATTTCATTTATGTTTATTTCTATAGCAGAGGAATACTACTACAACATTCTAAGTTGCTAAACTAAATTTCCTTCATGACAATAAACATTAATTGCTACCCTAAAATAATAAATAGATGCTAACACAATTATAAGTACTTATCTGCTATCTAAATGAATATAATCCAAGCCTAAATTCCTTTGATTTAGAATATCTCTCCATAGCAATTACGTCCAGAACCCCCCTCCGAGCTCTTCCACTATTGTCAAGGACAAACAGTTTGGTACCTTTAGCATCAAGAAATTAATCTATCCTGAGGTCGTGTACCTCCTTTTCCACTCGTTAACTTGCTCACCTCTGGGAATGAAATTTCTCACAGTAAAGTTTCTCCCCTTCCAACCCCCAGTGGTTACTCTCTTTTTCCCTTTTCAAGAAAAAGAGTAAAAGAACTATCTGTAACTGCAGAAGTTCATAAAACTGATTTTTCTAGTTCCATTCTCAACTGAATCAGAATCTTTTAATTAATGTCTAACAACCTTTCTTCCAGCTTTTCAGCCTAAATGTTTTTTAAAATTTCATAATAAACTAAAATAAAATAATAGTGGTAAATAAAACTTAATAACCATATTTTTCGGTGTGTCACTGGGTGTTACATCTCAGTGCATGTTAGATCTGTGCTTAGATGGATTTAGGCTGGTTGTACAAGCTAGTATGAGAGACATGTGTAATTAAAAAGAAAAAATATATATGCTATGCTTTTTTAATTAGTTTTCCATATGACCTAATATCATGTAAACTAATTAGAAGTAAAAAAATATGAGTAAGATCTTTAAGAATTAAGCTTTTTCAAAGATACTATAGAATAAAATATCCAATGTGAGTTATGAATAAAATATTTTAATATGAATTAATATAAAATGGTTTAATACACATGTTATGTAATCTCTATAACATTCAAAAATTCAATTTCAACAGTAAAGAAAGAAATTTGATCCCTCTTAGCTCATGTTAGATATGTGCTTTAGATGGGTCTATCTTGGTTCTACAATCCAATATGAGCGACATGTGTAAGTATGTCACGTCCTCAAAAAAATAATAAAAATCATTTAAAAAAAAGACAAAAATTAAATAACCATATAAATAAACAATTAAAAATATATTAACACAACAATTAACCCAATTGTTGATATTTCACTTTCACTTTTCAAGTAATAAATACAACATTTCCATGTCTATCTTAAATAATATAATT
>APFE030208306.1:0-11485 GCA_000404065.3 Pinus taeda
TCCATTCTGGTCTGGGTTGAAAACTTTCCACTCTCTCCACTCCGGGTCTTCACTGGAAGAGTTCCAGTAGTGGTTGACTCTGTTGTGGCCCTCTGTTTGGTAAGCTAGCTTTAGGGGTTGGAGGGTGGGAGATTCAATTTTCGGAGATTGCTGCCAAGCATCCTCCCAGAAGAGAGCTTGTGTCCCATTTCGAATTTCCCAGAAGCTGTGATCCTGGATAATGCTTCTATTAGCTTGAGCGTGATTCCATATAGGGGATCCGATTGGGGAATCCTGCAATCTTATGAGATCCAGATTGCAGCCATTCGGCCTGTATTTCTCCTTCCAGTGATTGGCCCAAGGGAGGGTGGTGTTTGAAATCCACTTCCACCAGATTTTGGCTCCGCAGACTCTGTTGGCAATATAGGGATCAACCAGATTCAGTCCTCCCCTGTTTTTTGGTCTGCATAGCTTTTTCCAGGCCACCAGCGACCATTTCTTCTTCTCACTGTTTCCACTCCATAGGAATGAGCGCTGAATACTTCTTATTTGATCTAGGACTCCCTTGGGAGCGGGAAGGATCGAGAGCATGTATTGCGGTATGGCTTGGAGGATAGCTTTTGTGAGCACTAGTCTGCCTGCAAAATTCAGAGCTCTATTGGTCCAGTGTTTGCATCTCCTTTCCATATTGGCCAGGATTTTCTCCCAATGAGTCTTTTGCCAAGGTTTGAGGGTGAGGGGGGCACCTAGATATCTGGAGGGTAAGGAACCAATTCTGAACCCCAATAGTCTGGAGAGATGAGATTGAACCACTTGATGGGTGTTGAAAAAAAAGATGGTCGATTTGGAGTAGTTAATCTCCATACCCGAGGCTTTGCTGAAGAGATGTAGAATATTTTTGTACGCGGTGGCTTCTTTCACTGTGGGGGTACCATGGAGCATGGTGTCATCCACGAATTGTTGATGAGTGGTGGCGGGGCAGGATCTGATGGGCTGTAAACCTCTGATCTGGCCATCTTCTTTTTTCTTGGCAATTAGTCTACTTAGGCCTTCCATAAGAATGACAAACAGGAAAGGAGAAAGAGGATCCCCTTGTCTTATGCCTCTTGAAGGGCTAAAGGGCGTAGAGGGAGTACCATTCACTAGAATGGAATATCTCGTGGATTTAATGAGTTCTAATACCCATTTGATCCACGGCTGGCTGAAACCAAAAGCTTTTAAAATAGCTTCCAGGTAAGTCCAGCTCACCTTATCATATGCTTTGGATAGGTCCAACTGCAACAACATTCCAGCAACTTTCCTTGAGTGGAGAGAATGTATCATTTCCTGGGCTAGAAAAATGTTGTCCAGAATCTGCCTGCCTTCCACATAGCCGGACTGTTCCTGCGAAATGATACCTGGGAGGATCAGCTTCAGCCTGTTGGCGATAACTTTGGATATGATCTTATATATCACGTTGCAGAGGGCTATTGGTCGGAACTTTTCCGGAGTGTTGGCCTCCTCTTCTTTGGGAACTAGAGTAATAAAAGTTGAATTTAGAGATTTAAGGATAGTTTTAGATCTTCTTGAATCCTCCATGATTTCCCAGATATCGTTCTTGACAATTTCCCAACAGGCTTTGTAGAAATTGATGGTGAATCCGTCTGGTCCCGACGCTTTGTCATTAGGCATACTCCTGACTGCCTCCTCCACCTCTTCCATAGTGATCCTTTTCCTTAGGGACCAATTCTGCTCCCCTGTGATTGAGTTGGGAATGACATTGGTTATTTCTCGAATGGCTGCCTCCCTATTGACATTCGGTTCTCGAGCTATATTGCTAAAGTGATTTGAAAGTAGATCCGAGATGTCCTTGTGATTTCTGAGGACTTCTCCTTCACTATTCTTCAGTTCTAGGATTTTATTGGCATTTCTGTAGTCTATTGCCGACCTGTGAAAAAATTTAGTATTCTGCTCTCCTTCCTTTAGCCATAGCACCTGCGATTTCTGTTTCCATAATGTCTCTTCCTGCTTGCATCTGGTGTGCCGCTGTTGTGTTATCTCTTTCTCTTGTGCACAGGAGTCCTCATCTCTTCTACCTGCTATCCCATCCTTGTGAATTTGTTCCAGTTTTTGCTCTATGGTTGCTTTATCCTGAAAAATATTTCCAAAAACTGTTTTGTTCCAATCTTTTAATTTCATTTTGATGTTTTTGAGTCGTTTTTGCAAATTGAACATTTTGGATCCTTCTTCAGCTAAGGGTTCAGCCCACCATTTTTCCACCATGGTGAGAAAATTGGGGTGTTCGATCCAGAACTTCTCAAATCTGAAGGGTTTGTTCCTGGGGGTTCCTGGAACCTCGACAATAAGGGAGATCGGCCAGTGGTCAGATCCTCCACTGGGAAGAATGCTTGACTCCACATTTTTCCCATCTAATAATAAGTTCTCTGAGACAAGAAAACGGTCCAGTCTTGAGGAGATTAGATTTTCACCACCCCGTCTATTATTCCAGGTAAAATTACCTTGTTTGGGGTACACATCTACTAAACTTGCATTGTCAATAAAGTCTTTAAATTGTTCCCCATCCCTATTAAGATTCCGGAGCCCTCTTTTTTTCTCCATGAGGGAGGTAATCATATTGAAATCCCCTCCCAAAATAAAGTTTGCTTTTGGGTGTCTTTCCATAAGTTTATTTAGGGATTCTAGGAAAACAAGTTTATCATCTAGCCTCTGAGGACTGTAGATATTAATACAGAGAAAAGAGGAAGAATTACCTGTAAGAAGCATCTCCATAGCCAGGTAGTTCTTGCTTGCTTCAGCTGCAACTAGCTGATATCTCCTGGTGTCCCAGAAGGTTGCTAATCCTCCTTCACGCCCTTTGCTTTCTATCTCTAGAACTTCAAAGTTTCTACCTAGTTTGATTCGTAGTTTCTCAATGAGATCTTTATTGCATTTTGTCTCTTGTAAAAACAGCATATTAGGATTATTTTTTTCCATCTGTCTCTTTAGAAGTCTTTGTTTATTTTGACTATTCATACCTCTTGCGTTCCAGGATACAATCTTCATGATTAACTAGATTTTAGGAAGGACGGGTACTCACTTAACTGCTTGATCTGACCTGCATTGATTAAGATTTCCCCCAGTTCCTGCAATTGTTCTCCATTTGATTTGCGTCCTCTACGGCGTTTGTGTACTGAGCCAGAGATTTTGCCTAGAGTCGTTCTGTGTTGATCGCTGCCTCCATTGCTGACACCTAGTTTGTGCTTCTGTTTCTCCATGATGTCTTTTTGCCGTGCTATGAAGAGGTCCTTGACCCTTCTTATCTCTTCCTCCGGCGCTGTTTCAATCCCGTTGGTTTTCCATTTGTCCACAAGAACTGATAGATCTAAACCTGCCATAGCTAGTGTTTCATCTAGCTCCTGATCTTCACTCCCCGCTTCACTAGTTAACATCTCTGTTTCGTAGTCCGACTCCTCTATTCTGTCTAGCATTTGGACTTCATTGCTAGGATTCTCGGTTTCTTTACCTTCCGCTTGGGGGTATTCCTGTCCTACTTGCTCTGTTTCTTTATTGGTGGTGTTCTTTTTTTCCTCTGAGTCAGTCTCCGGGTCCAGATATTCAAAAGGATTGTTGAAGAGGTTTTTCCTTGTGTCTCCTTTGACATTCCTTCTTCTATAGGCCCTTTGCCTGTACTTTGGTTTGATAAAGTTGTTTTTGTCTTTGTTGTTCTGGGTTTTGTCTTCTTCTGCTTCCTTCTGGTTCGAAGGACAGTCTCTCATCAGATGTCCATGCTCATGACACTTTCGACACCTGAAGGGTATTTGCTCATAATCTAACGCTTGAAAGTATTCCTCGTCCCTGTACTCCAGCCAAACTCCTTCATGAAGTGCTCCGGAGACATCCATTTCGACACAGATTCTTGCACAGGATGTGTATCTTTTCTGCAGTGTGGCTTCCAAGGCTTTGACAAACTTACCAAGCTTGTCCCCTATTTGCTTCAGAGCATTCAACCCCCAGTAGTCGATCGGGAGAGAAAAGAGTCTTATCCAAACTGGGACACGAGTAAAGGATTCTTTTTCCGGGACAAAGTTCGGCTGCCAGGGTCTCATGTATAACCCTGCTGAGGCTAGAAAATACGGGCCGCCCTCGAAAACCTTATCTTTGTCTTCAATGCTAGTGAAAACAACAGTGAAAAAACCTCTTGCTCCTAGATGTAACTACACATCTCCTTTAGGTTTCCACATCTGCCTTATCCATTGGCAAAGAGTCCTCTCCGTTGGCCAGATTCCCATGAATCTGCAGATGATGGCATGTTCAGCCATGTGCTCCCTATAGGTTTGGATTTCCGGGTCAGAGATGGTCACCCGTAAGCTATCATTTTTCTTTGGCTTACAAGCACTGCTGGTGGCCTGATACTTGTTGGGGGTAGCGTAGGTTTCCCCCTCCTTTACCGGCTACTTCTTGTTGTTGTCTTCTTGTTCTTTGTCTGTATGTGGTTCCGCTTCTTTCTTTCCCGAGGGCTGAGACTTCTCCTCGGTGTCCTCTTGATTGCTGCCCTTATCTTGTTCCTCTGATATTCTGACTTCTGCAGAGAAGACAGTCTTGTCAGGCATCATTGGTGTTTTCTCCTTTTTGTTTATGCTATTCAACCTTGAACTACTCTGACCCTCTATTCTGACTCCTTCCTTCATGTTCTGCATTCGTTTTTGCAGGATGACCTGTTTGAAAGTAGGGGTCCCACTGGACCCCTCTGCTCCCATCCAATCCGATAGCAAACGCCCCTTTCGAAACAGTGCTGCCAGTCTTGAACTATGGTGCTCCAGGCCTGTGACAGTTGCTGCCCAATCGGAACCCTAGCTCAAACCCTAAACCCTAACAGTCGCCATGAATCCTCCAGTAATAGAGTTAAAAGAGTGTCCCTCTGGAGTTCTCCCTGGACTACAATTCTTATTACCCCGATCACTTTTGACTTGTTATTATTATTATTTTTTAATTAAGTCCACATTTAAAATTGTTTACATACTTACATTACACCTACACATCTACTCTATATTGGGTTGTAGAGTGCCTCTTGCAATTATTATTAATGCCAATGAAAATTTATGGAAACTTGATCCTACCATTTTATATCCAACTCATGGCATAGGTGTAAATTAAATTATTAGTAATACTAATGAGAAGTTATGGAGACCTAAAATTTTAGGTTTTCAATGTTTTATTAGTAATGCCAATTAGAATTTATGGAAACTTGATCCTACCATTTTATATCCAACTCATGGCATAGGTGCAAAATAAATTATTAGTAATGCTAATGAGAATTTATGGAGATGTGAAATTTTAGGTTTTCAATGTTGGAAGTACTATTTGGTAAAGGCATTTGTGGTGATGGACTTTATGGTAATTATTAGTAATGCCAATGAGAATTTATGGAAACTTGATCCTACCATTTTATATCCAACTCATGGCATGGATGCAAATTAAATTATTAGTAATGCTAATGAGAATTTGTGGAGACTTGAAATTTTAGGTTTTCAATGTTGGAAGGTATTATTTGGTAAAGGAATTTGTGGTGATGGATTTTATGGTAATTATTAATAATGCGAATGAGAATTTATGGAAACTTGATCGACCATTGTAAACTCATGGCATAGGTGCAAATTAAATTATTAGTAATGCTAATGAGAACTTATGGAGACCTCAAATTTTACCATTGTAAACTCATGGCATAGGTGCAAATTAAATTATTAGTAATGCTAATGAGAACTTATGGAGACCTCAAATTTTAGGCTTTCAATGTCGGAAGATATTATTTGGTAAAGGCATTTGTGGTGATGGACTTTATGGTAAAATTATTTACTATAACACTTTGGAGTGAGTTGTATTATATTATTTTTATAACATATTAAATTTGATTACAATGGATTGTATTACTTTTATATTTATAAAATTTCAATGTCAATGATATTAATTTAATTATTATTATTAAGTTGTATTGAATTTAAATGTTTGATCTGTGTAATTCTATTTTCTTAGGGTACTAACCGTCAATGGATAGAGAGATTCGAGAATCGCAATGAGAAGTTATTCTCTAGTTCACAAAAATTGGCAAAATTGCATCCCAGGGACTGCACTTCCATACAACAATTGTTATATGGTTGTGGTAATATATGTACATTTAAGCAAAAACATGTAACAAGATTATTAATCATGGAGATTTGCGCTCATTTTATCCTAGAGATTCTTAATATATAAATAGGCTTTGTTACAATAACATGAGCCAATACCATGATTCATCAATGAAACATGCTTAAAAAACCATAACTCATTTCATATGAAATTTATTCATGTGAGAATTTTTTACTTAATAAATTTAATTAGAAAAACAAAAAAGACATAACTACCTTGAAAATAAATCATAATCTTTGATTTATATATATTATTACAAATGTTTTTTATAAAAAACTTATTCCACAGTAACCATACTTATTAACCTAATAAAATTTTATTTTAAAATAAAACCACTACTCATAAAATTTTAATTTTAAAATTTTATTAATGTAAGACTACGGCCTAGGGAGTCACACTATATGAAGCACTGTAGTTTTTAGATGGTTGCGAATGTTTATCCACCCTGAGTGGGTTAAAACGTAAAAGGTGAAAAATAAACAGAAACCTGAATGCAGGGTGGTCAAAATTGGAGTGTAGTTGGTCTCCATAAATAAGCAACGGCCATGCCCCACCTTGCAATTAATTGTCCGAAAAAGAAAAAACAAAAACAGCTACCTAAATTTGAGGGGGTCGTATGGTTGGCGAACAAAAAATAAATAATGGTCATGGCCCATGGCCCACCTTGCAATTAATTGTCGTAGAAAGATTAAAAAAAAACCAGCTACCTAAATTTGAGGGGGTCAAGATAGAGTATAGTTGGTGTACCAAAAACTAAATAATGGGCGTGGCCCACCTTGCAATAACACAATTATAGTATTAGCATTATGAATGTGAGGTGGCAAATAACATGATTCACCAATTTGACTTGGTGGCAAATAACATGATTCACCAATTTGACTTGGACCAATTGTCTCTTTGATGGGCTTCTTTTATGTTTGTGTCCGAAGAGTGAATCATACAAGTTGTTGTGTTGGCGGTATTACAAGTCAAATTGGTTAAGAGGGAACTTCGTATCCTATGGCAATGAGGTTTTTCCTATTTCGCATTTTATAGGAATTTTAATGCGGCCTGACATGGGACTGGTATAAGGCGATACAACACACCGCTAGGTGATGAGAGAAAAAGAAAATAGCGGCGTGTTGTATCGCCTTATACCGGCCCCATGTCAGGCCGCATTAAAATTCCTATAGGGTGCGAAATAGGAAAAGGTTGACAATGATGGGGCACCAGGGTAAAAAAATAAAAAGGTGTAGAGTTAAATATTTATGAAGATAAATTAAAGGTTGAATAATTGATGAGATTATAATGTTAAATTAATAGGTTATTAATGGAAAACTTAACATTTTTAACACTTGTTTTT
Source organism: Pinus taeda (assembly GCA_000404065.3). Lineage (NCBI taxonomy): Eukaryota > Viridiplantae > Streptophyta > Pinopsida > Pinales > Pinaceae > Pinus > Pinus taeda. Next base: position 7,484 of record APFE030208306.1, read on the forward strand.
CAATACTCATTTGGTTTCACTCTTTTTAATTTTTGGAAAATGGGATAAGGGAAAGCATTTATATAATTAATTGTTAGGGGTAATAATGTTCACTGATTCTATGCATTAAGGGAATTTTTCACTATTAATCAATTTCATTAATGAATTTGTAACATTTTTTATTTTTATTTTTTTTTAGCCGATATTTTGTTCTATTCGATTGTATAGTCTTGAAATGATAAGCATTATTTTTAACTAAAAATTTCATGCTTTAATTGTCACAACTTATTCTCAATATATTCTTAACAAAACCAATACATGTCCCCCACGGCAAGTGCCTAATGTTGAAGGTTGTCAGCAGGAGATCAAGGCTAAATTGGGTTACTAGCCATTTAATTGAGCATTCAATTCATCGGCAAGCTTGCATTCATCTTGAAAAGATGCCTAGACCAACTAAGCTTTAGTCGTCGTACTCCTCATTTGGTTTGCCTCGTGTAAACATTATGGCTTCTCATCATTGTTTACAGAGGTTCCGTGTTCAACTAGACGAGGGTGGCATCATGGTGAGTCAACGTCCCACCTCAAGCCTATTTTTTTCATTTGCAACCTCTTGTGAGAGTCATTAGACAAGGAAAAAGATGAGCTTTGTGGTGTTAATGCAGGGGAATCATGCCTCTAATGTTCATTCTCTCATCACAATCTCCAATGGGTCGCTTTTGAGTCTGTTTTGGTTCTCTAGGCATTGGAATGTGTTCATAGTTGTTGGTTTTGTACTTGGCCACCCCTAGCCTCCTTTGCTTGCAAGTTGGTTCTAGCATCTTCAATGGCCCCCCAACCTCACCATTCTTGTGTGACCTTCCCAACAAATTCTTTGTTTCATCATTATTCAAAGGTTATAACTTTGTGGGCTCCATTAAGGGCATGGCCTAACTACATCCACTCTTTTGACTTAGTTACCGTAGAATCCACAGTAAGAACCATTTTTTGCCAGTGTTTCAAATCCCAACCGGGATCCATCATCAGGACCAATTGAATGCTTGATAGAAGAAGAGTTAATTTGAGAGTGCAGCTCTTCTTGCTATCTTCGCTCTAGATTTTTCGAGTAAATTGATTTCACTCCAGGTATCCCCTCCATATAGGGAAATGATTTTGGATTTTAGACCTCTGTGGTTTATTTCTTCTGACTTAGTTACCGGAGAATCCATAGTAAGAACCATATTTTGCCAACGTTTCAAATCCCAATCGGGATCCATCATCAGGACCAATTGAATGCTTGATAGAAGAAGAGCTAATTTGAGGGTGCAACTCTTCTTGCTATCTTCGCTCTAGATTTTTCGAGTAAATTGATTTCACTCCAGGTATCCCCTCCGTATAGGGAAATGATTATGGATTTTAGACCTCTGTGGTTTATTTCTTCTGACTTAGTTACTGGAGAATCCACAGTAAGAACCATTTTTTGCCAACGTTTCAAATCCCAACCGGGATCCATCATCAGGACCAACTGAATGCTTGATAGAAGAAGAGCTAATTTGAGAGTGCAGCTCTTCTTGCTATCTTCACTCTAGATTTTTCTTGTGACAAGCATGAGCTTGGGAATTTCTAAAGTGCTTTATGGTATAGTGGTTGTGGGCATGGCCTCTACCCTCGGTTTCTCTCCATCCTGCAAGGATGGTCACCCTCACAATGCCAAAATATCATGGTTAGTGGGAATTAGCCTCTGTTACATGCAATTCATGGCTCACCGGCCACTTTGTATCACAGTCCCAGATGGGTGGCTCTGATATAATTCAATTGGCTTCTATATGGGATTACGCTGGCGGCCAAAGCCAAAGGGTGGCTCGGAATCAAATTGTATGAAAGCTTTGTGCTTTATGTGGCTTCGCCTCCCAAGGGTATAGGATATCCCTTCTTGGTGGCAAGGGCTTGTAATTCACAGCATTTCTTGGAATAATGACTTAGAATCAACTCATATGGAGGCTTCGTACTTCATGTGGTTTCGCCTCCCAAGGGTCCAAAGCATCCCTTCTTAGTGGCTAGGGCTTGTGGTACATCCCATTTCTTAGCAAGGTGGCTTGTGGCTCTTCACGGATTCTCAATGGTCCTAGTCAGTAGTCCATGGTATTATCCATTACGGTGGTTTGCATGAAGCCCTAGGTTGGTTGGTGAGTAGTGGTTCCTCCCTCGACGGTGATTTATGCTTCTTCAATGATTGGTGGTTAGCAGCTCCTCGTGGGTCTGAAGCTCAAGACACCTCAAAAGAAGCGGTTACATGGTTAGTTTGAGGTCATACCATAGTTTTCTATAATGTATTAATTAATCATGGATGATGTTTATCAATTTGGTCTTCATCTAAGTGGCTCTCTAGCAAAGAGCCAACACTTTTATCATCTTTGGAACGGTGGCTTTGGCACTACTCAATCTTTCTTGTTGTTGGATAAGTTAGTCAGAATATCTAGAAATGGCAAGAAATTTGCTACAACTGATGAGTTTGAATTGAATACAAGAGATACAAATTTCTTCTACAACCTACAGAATAGAAAATCATAAGATAGAAACACATGCAATGACATGCAACCATCAAAGCACAAGGAACACAATGATTTTACAAGGGAACCCAACTGGTAAAAACACATTCATTTCTTTTCACTAATTAGATGAGAATGATAAACTATTACAATTTCTTGCTTCAACTCTGAAGCACACCCTGCACTATAAACCTGTTCTCCTGATGATTGTCCTACTCTAGCCAACACTTGGCCAATCCAAGCCTCCAGCTACCTTCTATTTCCTTACGCAATTCGGGAGGAATTGAGCTCCTAAATAATAGGGTATTTCCCTATTTCTTTGTGTAATTCTAAGGGAATTGATCACCTACTTAATTACCGAGATTATACACTCACCTAGTATATAATTGATAATTACAATGTGCCTTTTACTCCAATCTAGCTACGCAATTTGAATTTCATGCATCTCTGGGCTATTTTTAGCTAATTAACTAGTTTAACTAAGAGACCTGTGAGTTAGCAACAACTCTGCCAGTCAACTGACCTTCAACTGACTCAATTAATGACTAGAGCTCAATTAACTGAGTTCAACTGAAAATAATTGAACTAGATTGCTAAATTTTAGCAATCACTACATGCACAACTCTACTCCAATCCTCCAGCTCGAATTTACTGACTTAACTAAGTGACAAGGCCATGCCACTCAAAGTCATCTTTTTGATGTGGAAAATCAAATTTCTCCATTTGACTAAAGCACTAGTCAAATGAAGCTTTTCTTGCTACATTTCTAACACTCCCTCTTAGAAAGAAAGGGTTCTACACCACCCCTATCTTGCACCCGTGGAACTCAAATTTCCCTCTTGACAATGCCTTTTTCAAAATATATGCATCATGCTCCTTAGTGGGAATGTACTGCAACATCATGATTCCCATGTGCACACGATATCTCAAGTGATGGTACCTAATATCAATGTGTTTGGACCTGTCATGAAATACTGGATTCTTAGAAATTTTGATAGAACTATGATTATCACAATAAATCATTGTCAGACCCATCTCATGACTAAAAATACCACAAAGAATTTTCCTCATCCATATGGCCTCACATGATGCTTGACTTAGAGCCATATACTTAGCCTCTACTGAGTTGAGTGCCACGGAGCTTTGTTTCCTACTATACCAGGAAAAAACTACAGACCCAACATTAAAGATAACTCTAGAAGTACTATTCCTATCTGATTGACTCGCTGTCCAATCTGCATTAGTGAAGCCTTGGAGCTTCACACCATATACCATAACCCCTAATCATTTGTGCCTTTGAGGTATTTGATCACATGCTTTGCTACCTTCCAGTGAATCTTGGGAGGCTTCACCATAAACTGACTCAGCTAATTAACTACATAACATATGTTGGGCCTTGTATTTACCAGATACATCAAAGACACCACCAGTTGTCTGTAGATGGTATCAACTACTTCCTCTCCTGAAGAAGCATCATCCTTCCTCCAATTTGTAGCTA
>APFE030208308.1:2723-92931 GCA_000404065.3 Pinus taeda
ATATCCTTTTCTTTTGATGTTTCTTGATCCTTTTCTTCCTCCTCTTCACAATCTATGTAAAATAATTTCTTCTCAGCACACTTATGACCTTTAGTGTATTTCCTATCACAACTGTAACAATGCCCTTTTCCTCTTTTTTCTTCCAATTGTTGTGGCGTAAACCTTGTAGGTTATGGAAGGATAGGAGCAAAAACACTTCCATATTTATAGTTGTGAGTTGTAGGATTCCTTGTTTCCATAATTCCACTTTCAATTTTTCTTGCCAACCTGAATGCCTTCTCCAATGAATCAGGTTGTTAAAGATGAACCTCATGTTGAATTTTATCCTTTAAAGTCCCTATGAAGACATCAATCATTTGCTTCTCTGGAATATTATTTACCCTTATATTCAATTTTTGGAAGTCCTCAATGTGCTATGTCGTTGAACCCTTTTTTTTGAGATTTATCAATTGGCTACCGAAGGCGTTGCTCTTTGTATCCTTATATTGTGCTAACATTTCCTCCATGAAAATTGACCAAGTGACAAGTGGTTGACGAGAACAAATCCCTTTATACCATAAAAATTGATTCGGTTCTAAATATAAAGATGAAATATGTACCTTTTGTAACCGTTTTATACCATGTAGATCAAAATATTTCTCCATCTGTAGCATCCAATTTACTGGATCCTTGCCATCAAACTGCCTCATATCGCTTTTTCTTGATTTTAGGAGCTTGATCTTGAAACAACTGTAACTCTATAATTTCAGATCTCCCATTTTTGAAATTTCATCTTGTGGTAGCTATCTGAGTCCTCTTTCTAATGCCACTAGTCTGATCAAAATTTGATTATCCAAGAAAGAGTTATGCCCAATCTCCCAAGGTGACCTGATTATATAGATTTTCGGTAGAGCAAACTTGTACGAAGTTCCAAGTGTCACAGTTTCAATCTTCGGACCTGAAACTAATAAAAAAAAACTACATGCCATTCTATTTCTTTAAATTCTTACGGAATTGTAATCTCGTGCTCAGAAAGAAAGTTATGATGATTTTTCCCAGGTCACCTATTTAAGATATAATTTGGGATCTAGAAAACACCCTAACTTCCTAATTTCATATCTCCGTAAATATAAAGTCACAAGATTTGAAAATTGGACCTGAGGTTTCGAGCAATTTCGGCTCAAATGGGTTTTTGTTTTAGCTTCTAAAACGTTGCCAAACTTTTTTATAGTGCAAATGGTGCGATGACTTGTTTGGAGCAACGAAACCCTAGAATCCAAAGCTATGATACCAAATGTTATGAAACCAGCTCACAAAAAGATAGAAAACATAGATAAACGACTTAGAAATAAGCCTATTCGAGGGGGAAACCTCCTTTACATTACACAAATAAATAATTCTTGGATGATATAAATGATAAGACCTCCTTTCTATATATAGGAGCCTAAGGGGTCATAATATAATCAGAGCTGACATAACAATAATAATGTAAGGGCACAGCAATAACAATAGTGGGCTTCTATGGGGCACAATAATAATAATATGGGGATTACATGGGCACAAAAATAGAATAAGGGGGTTGCACCAATAAAAATAAGGGGTTACACTAGTGTAGGGACCTAACAATGTGATAATCACATCATCCCATATGGTTGACCCTGAAAGGACTAAGTAGTGCATGCGAAGAGCTCATTAGGATGATTGGGTATTACACAATGTGGCACTTCTCAGAGACAACTCAACCCAGAGTGTATGTTATTTGCTCAAAAGAGTAGCGAGGGACCCCACTAGGATACATCATCCTTGCAACATGACCCCAGAGGAATAATATGGTAGTAGGAGGAGAACAAAGGGATGACAATGGCAGGACAAATCGACATGTATGGGTGGAGTTGAAGACCAATGGGAGAAGGCACAGGGAGGCCCCACTAACATCCCATCTTGAAATGCCTATCTTGGAAGGTTAAACACACATAAAAAAAGGTGTCAGGGGCTAAATTAGCACTAGGACAAGTTTTATACAGTAGTGATGACCAAGGGCCTGCTAAGCCCATAACTAAGCGTTCAGGGATCAAGGAGGAGGTCAAAATGTGTGGTCCTATGGTCTAGAGGAGACAAAATACAAAGCGTTAGGGGATAAAGGAAAAAATCATTGGCATGGATAGGTTAAGAGGTAGTTTCGGTTGTTAAGCTAGATTTAAAGCCCACTAACAATAGAAAAGCTTAGCTAAAATGTGTAAAAGTGTCAGACTAACTAAAAGTAGCAGTTTAACTCATAGATTGAGTTCAAAATAATAGATATATGATTAAATACTTAAAGAGAACATTTAGAAGACTCAGTTGAAAGAGGACAAAGGAAAAATTAGTGGCTTCATGCAAGCATTTGAGAGCAAGCAAATTAAACCTTCAAATTCCATAATAGCAAATTTGAGGAGTTAAGCTCATTTTTTCAAACAAAAACAGGTGAGGAGTGAATGATAAGTTGAAGAGAAGATTCAGAAGACTTAGTTGAAATGGACGAAGGAAAAAATAAGAAATCCACACATAGATCAAAGTGCAAGGTGACTAGGCTTCAACTCCAAAAATATCAATCCAAATTTCTTTATAAGCAAAATTCGAGCAACCAAGGTGACAGTGTGGAAAGTCGTTGGTGCAATGAGATGCATAATGGTGGTATGCTTGAGAGGTGAATTAGAGACCAATCTTGGTGTTTAATACGTGTTTGAGAAGTTGAAGGATGAATTAGTGATTTGTTCAGTAATCAAGAATTATTGAAAGTGGTTTTGATGATGATTTTATCTATAATCAAGGATTGTTGAAGGTGTGTAAGGTGGTTTTGGTGAGTAGTTGCAATGAGGAAAAATATTTTTTTTACGAAGATATGGTCTATTGGTTCTAGTTTGAAAATGGATGAAAAATGAATCAAGAGGGCCAGTAAGTGGTAGCTAACAAACCAAGGGTTGTAGCTCCTTCCAATAGGTGTTGGTACATGTTTAGGGGAAAGAGTCCCTTTTAGTAGTGGTTGATAAATGAGCAGGGGAATGATTCCATTTCAGTAGTGGATGATAAATGAGAAGGGGTGAGAGTCCCTTTCAACAGAGGTTGATAAACAAGTAGGGGACACAATATTTAGTGAAAACTAATAAACAAGCAGGGATGGAAGTTCCTTTTAGTAGCAGTTGATAAACCTACAAGTAGTAGCTTGTGGGGAAATGATGTAATCAAGTTGAAGCTTTTATTTTCTAAAAAATGGAAATAATTTTGGTGTCTTGTGTATATATTGATGATGGTTATGATGTTATGTTTTACATGTTTGAATTGTGTTGTTGATCCATGAATAATTGTTAAGGTCATTGAAAAGTATAATTTGTGATGATGTGTATAATTTGGTCATACTAATCCATATCCCTTCTTAGTCATGTCATGGTTTCCATTGGGTCTAATAATTGGTATCAGAGCCCCAAGTTCCTTTAGGATTAGTTTAACACCTGGAAGGAAGATTAAGGATCATGGAGATCCGGGCCTGGACTACCTCAGAGGGAGTTCCATTTTTGAATGGATCAAATTATACAACTTGGAAGGTAAGGATGAGAATTTACTTGCAATATATTGATTTGGATGTATGGTTATATGTGGAGAATGGAGTAATAGATGATAAGTTGGATGAACAATCTAGGGACGAAATCATTAGAGGGTTGTCCAAGACATATATTGAAAAGTAATTTGTTTTGAGATTACCAAAGAGATATGGCATGAGTTACAGACCATCTATGATATAGATATACAAGTTGCATGTGGTATTAAGAGCCTTTCCCTAGAGTATGGAGTAGCCAAAGTTCAAAGAGTGTTGCAAATCATGAATCAGAGGATGATTTGTTAAATTGTAGTAAGAAATGTCTTCATTTAACTTGTGTCTTAGTCAAATGGAGAAATTCAAATTTACACATCAACAGGATGACTTGAGTTATAGTTAGAAAGAGGGACATGGCCAAGTCACTTAGTTAATTCAGTCAGTTCGATTTTGTGCATGAGTTGATTGCTAAGATATAACAATCTAGTGGAGTTGTAGTTAGTGAAACTTAGTTATATGAGCTCTAGTCATGAATCAAGTCAGTAGGAATTTGGTTGAGTAGTTGAATTGTTGTTAACTCACTAATCTCTCATTTAACTAGCCAATTCACTAACAATAGTCCTAGTCATGCATGCAATTTGAAATTCCAAGTTGAGTTGAGGTGAAAAGCATAGTTGTATTTATTGTTGTATACTAGAGAGTGTACACAGTTTGCAAGTTTTGGTCGTCATAATTGTCTTTTTTTGACCTTTTCCTTGCCCTAACTATGCTACCCAAACCTCTGTTCCACAACTAAATTAAAACCTTCACACATAGTTCCTGGTCTCTTTTTGTGATTTTATTGGATATGGATCATAAGGGCTTATTTGTCATTAAAAATGTTGAATAGGCTTAAATTCCTTTGTAACTTATCTATTCATATGTCCTTAAGGAATGGTGAGTAAATGTCATTAATCAAAGTTGGAGTTTGGTTGATGAAGGATTCACAGTTCTTGTACTACACATCATTCCTATACGAGGTGGAAAATAGACCCATTCATTTCAGATTGACTCCAAAAATACTACACTTGTTAAGGAGTGGCATGCACCTCTCACCAAGGGTTTGTTCCATTTTATGCATTACCTTTGGATCGTTATGGATGAGCTAAATATGGGATTTGAGCATTATGGATGGACTAAAGAGGGAGGTTGGTTTCTGTTCAAACATGTTTTCCCTTTAAGTGTTTATTACATCTAATAGCTGAGTTTTTATGTATAAAATAGGGATTCTAGGATAGGCTTAGTTAGCGATACTGTGATTAATTTTTGATTTTGTAATCTTGTATCCCCCTATCTCTCTGGGATAGATCCATGGTTTTACAATGTATATTTGCAGAAAACTTTGAATAAAATAAGGATATAATGCCAATTTCATATTTTAGTTCCTGTCATTACTTGTAATGTTTCCTTCATGCATTTGATTTCAAATTTTTCTTAGAGGGAAAATATTTGGTTGGCTAGGGCCCAACCAACCCAGCTCGTTCTCCATATCTCTCGTAGTGTGTTTAGATATAGTTATGATGGTGTGAAAAGAGTGATTTATTTTACATGCTTGAGCTTGTAGGTTTGGTGAAAACCTTGTGAATGTTTCATGCGTGATCTCAGATCTCAGGATTTTTTGTATGTTTGATTTCCATTTTTAGTTTCAGTTTTTCATTTCCTTTTTGAAAGCATCATATTGTCTTTTCCTTTTTCTGAGAAACATTTTCTGAGTTCTTTCCAAAAGATTTGTTGGGGCTATGAGTACGATAATTTAAGTTTAATTCATTTTCCTTCCAGAATAAGTGTGCCCTTATATGAATACAAACTTTGGTAACATAATGATAACTATGTATGTAAAGATTACGCTGTAACAATTTCTTATACAAACACAACCTAAACATTATTAATCATAGGAATAGTTTATGGTATCTTTCTGGGTTAACAATTTTATGAAATTCATCTTTCAAAGTAGAGTTTATTTACTAGTGTGACCGATATCTAAAAAGGGTTGAGTTTATCTTTTGGATAAGTGATTTCATTTATAGCACAAGTGTGTTTCCTTTATGCTATCGTGAGATTTCCCTTCAGTTTTTTTTACAGTCATTTTCATTGAATGTTTGCTTTGGATTGGGAGTCTTTTCATGAAATTTCAAGATGAAGTTTTCTTCTATGTTTCATTTATTTCCAGTTCTCTAGCTACAAAAAATTAATATTTGAGTGAAGGGTGATCGAAACAAGACTGTCCTAGTGTATGAATAGTGTGTTCTAGTGTAGGAACAATAAAGTTCTAGTGCAGGGACAGTGAGTTCTTAGTATAGGAACATACCATTCCAGTATAGGAATAGAACCTTCCAGTATAGAAACATAACGTTCTAGTATAGGAACAAAACATTCCAGTACAGGAACATAGCATTCTTGTACGAAAAGAGAGTACCCTAGTGCAGGAATGAGATTCATTTCGGTATAGGAAGATTGTTTCTCTAGTACAAGAATGAGATATTTTTAGTAAAGGAAAAGAATCCAAAAGTATAATAGAAAATCATTCTTCCTGTCCTTTTAAGAATTGGAGTTCAATCCCAGGAATATATTTTATATTTCGACATTCTTTCCAAGATGACTTCAAGGCATGCTTTAGTTTTTTTGTTGAGGTTTTTGGCGAATATTTTTCTTGAATTGAATCCAGTACCTAGATGGCTAGGCGTTGTTTTGCTTAAAGGTTTTCTTTGCAATTAAATTTCTTGTTGATTCAGAAAAATTATTTAGAAGGTTAGAAGTAGGATTTACAGAAGTTAAACCAGAAGTCTTTGGCATTTTCTTTGCTATGCCTCAAAGCTTACATAGCCTCGGGTTGAAAAATTAAGTGTTGAAGGAGTTCACTGAGCTATAACTCCAACACCCAACATTTTGGCGTCGTTATCAGGGAGGCATTGAAAGAAATCTGGTAAAGCTTTTTGATTTGCCTGCAATAGGAGTAAGTCTGCTTTATTTTTTTTCAATTTTATTTGAATTAATATGTGTGTTGTCTCTTTTTTTTTACTACATCATTTGGTTGAGTTTTTCAACAAGTTTTTGAATTGTTATTTTTTGGTTGAATTATTTTAAAATGTATGACTAGAAGAAGTAGTGGTTCGAATCCCAATAAGGGTCGAAGAAATAGTGATAAATCAGAAAAATTTTCTCATATTGGGCCTTCTCTTGTAGGCAGAAAGTCCAATCAAATGCAGACCCACCATGCAGGTATTGTTCATCTGGACTCTGGAGACAGTAGTTCAGGAGTTTTGCAACCAACGAGTGAAAGGAAAGATACTATTGAAATTCAAAATATCAATCTAAACCATAGTAAACTTTCACATTCTATTGAGAGTGGTTTGATTGGAAGAAGAAGGATGATAGATAATGAGGATCATGCTGAAGGAACGAGTGAGAATCAATGAAATGAGGAACAATCCACCTTTGGATTTCTCATTGTGGATCTGAGTGGAGTAGTTCAAATGAAGAACATTCCACCATCCATCCATGGTAAGGTACATGAAGATCCAGATTCCTTTTTATTTGAATTTGATATACTATGTAGGAGCTACGATTATTATTCAAAAGCCCAAAAGCTAAAACTATTCCCTACAATTTTCAAGGATTGAACACTACGTTGGTTTATGGGAATAGGAGGGAATACTATAGCTTATTGGGAGCAAATGAAGAGAGTGTTTTTAAATAAATATCAGGAATATTACAAAATAAGAGAGATGCGGGATGAGATTTTCACTATTGCACAAGGTGAAGACAAGACCTTGGAAGATTACTTAGAAAGATTCTTATATATTCTTCAAAGGTTGAAACATAAATTTAATCCAAGTAATATTAGAAATTGGTTTTTACAAGGACTTACTAATGATGCTAGAAATAATTTGAACTTGGTAGGGCAAGGGGATATTTCTCAAAACAATTAATCAAATTTGTGACTTGTGTAGGAAATTTGCACGGAATTAATCTAGATATGGTAAATGAATCTGAAGTAATTCTAAAAATAGAAGATTTGGATCTAAAGATGTTATGATTATTGGTTTGGAAAATAAAATGGACAATATGAAAACTGAAATTATGAATAATGTTAGAAAACAAATATATTCTTTAAAATTTTAGCAAAAATTAATAGAAGAGCAAGGGACATTGTCTATTTATTGTCCTAAATGTAGGAAAAAACATTTTTTATGTGAATGTCCTGCAGTTGTTAAGAGTGCTAATAAATGTGTGATATGTACAGGAAAACATCCTACCAAGTAATTCCCTTCTATACTGGGATTGAAAGCAGCATTTGAAGGAGAGTATCAAGAACTTGAGCCACTGCATGCTATGGGAGCACAAAAATCATGGCCTTAGGTAGGTAAATGTATGACTCTTGAACATACTCCATATTTTTCTAGTCATAATGCACCACCATATTCTTATCAAAATGGAAATTACTCTCAACCTTTGTAACATGGGCATCAATTTCAGTATGGACAATCACCTCCACCTTGGCAACAAGGGTGGAGAGGATCACCACACTATCACTATCCATATTCTACACCAAAATAGTAATATCCCACTACTTATGCACGTTATCCCATGGCCCAGTCTACAATGCCACCAACCTTGCCTCAACAAACTCAAGGCATGACATCATTACCATTTCTACCACCCTTTCGACCACCTCAATTGCTTGCACAACCAGTACCAAACCTAATTAATAAAGCGGTGCAAATGATCCATTCTATTGGACCGATTCATTTCCCTGTTTATCAGACTATGCCAGTTGAGGTTAATGACCTTCGACTGAGATTGTGAAGGGTAATAAATATAGAAAATAAAAAATAAAAACAACCCATGGTGATCATCGAGGAAAAAAGTGAGGAGGAAGCTCCCAATCGTTCAAAAGGAGATGTCAACATTCGACCCATTCCTGCACATTCTGAGCCCTTACCATCTTCTTCAAACCAACCTCCTTTTCTAGAGAGGTTGGTTATGAATAAAGATGACCCCACTCCTGAGTCTAACCTAGTTACCAAACTTAGGAATCTTTGTATAAAGGTCCCTTTGCTTTATGCCATTAAAGGGATCCCCATTTGTAATAAAATCATTAAGGATCTTTGTCTTAAAAACCCAGGGAGGAAAAGAGTAGAGCCTCATACTATCCAGTTTATTGGAAGAACATATGAGTTAATGACAGGGAGTGCTCAAATGGAAAAATACACTAACCCTAGAGACCTAGTTGTTTCTGTCTAGATAGTTGATGTCCTTGTCTCCAATGTACTAATAGATCTAGGAGCAGCTATCAATTTTATTACTAGGCAAATCATGGAACAAATTTGTTTGGACCACATCTGTCCTACCCCTACTATGCTTGGATTTGCTGACCGATCTAAAATCAAGCCTGATGGTGTATTAGATGATGTGGTTGTGTCGATTGATTCTTAGGAATACCTCATAGATTTTATTCTGCTTCAGTCAAAAAATCCTATTGGAGGACATCCCTTGATTTTGGGACAACCATGGCTTGCCAAAATAGATGCCTATATAGAATGTCACTCTGGAGTTATGTATATTACTCATGGAGATGCTAGGAAAAATGTCACCTTGTATCCACCTGCTAGATCCATTTAGGAGCTTTGAGATACCTTATGGATAGACTATGACAATAGTGATGAGGAGATTCGATCTATTTCTTTGATCCATCAATATATCGAGTCAATTGAGGAGGGTGAGATTTGGAATTTCTTGAACAAATTGGACACTATGCCAAATTTTGACTGACTGTCTCACATTTTTAGCCTGGGTTTTCAGGAAATCTATGATTCCCAGTCCTTTCTACTACAACGTTTATCTTCACCTACTAGCATTCTCGAATTTGAGGCCAGTCTTGTTGAGATTAGTCCAAGTAAATCTTTATATATTAGTTTAGACTTGGACCAATCCCAATAAGAGAAACTTGTGAGCTTTTTACGAGACCATCTTGGTGCCTTTGCATGGAGCTATGAGGGCATGAAAGGCATCCCTCCTTAAACTTGCAATCATCACATTTATATTCAAGAGGGAGCCTAACCTATTCGATAGCCCCAAAGGCACATGAATCCCACACTAAGAGACCTTGTTAAGGAATAATTAGCAAAAATCTTATATGTGAGATAGTTCTAGAGAAATATGGGAGATGGCATATTTTCATTGATTATAGAGAACTAAACAAAGCCACTCTTAAGGATTATTTTCCCCTTCCCTTTATTTTAGATGGCTTTAGCTATTATAACAAAATAAAAGCCACACCCAAGGATCAGGACAAAACCACTTTTACTTGTCCATGGGGAACATTCTCCTATCGAGTGCTTCCTTTTGGACTTTGTAATGCACCAGCTACCTTTCAAAGGGAAGTGTTGGCCATTTTTTCCGACCTTGAGTGTGTAGAGGTTTACATGGATGATTTTTCAGTATTTGGTGATTCTTTCCAAGAAGCCCTCAAAAATTTAGAAAAGTGCTTTTTTTGTTTCCAAGAAGCTTACCTTTCTTTGATTGATAAGAAAGGTAGACTGATGTGCAAAGTGGGGGTAGCTCTTGGTCATCTTGTCTCTAACTAAGGTATTCAGGTAGACCCAACCAAAATAGAAGTTATTTTACATATTCATGCACACAAAACAAAAAGGGAAGTGAGAGGATTCCTTGGACATGTGGGATATTACCATAGATTCATCGAAAATGTTTCTAGGATAGCTACCCCTCTTTTTCACTTTTAGCTAAGGATAGTGATTTCTCTTGGACTAAAGCCAGCCAACAAGATTTTGAGGAGCTGAAGGAAAAAATATTACAGGCACCAATCTTGAGGGGACCTAATTGGTCTCTCCCATTCCATATTTCCTCAGATGCCTCAGATACTGCTATTAGCACAGCCTTAGAACAAGAAGAAAATCAACAATCCTACGCTATCTGCTTCATTAGTAAAAACTTGTCACCTGCCGAATTGAATTATACAATGACTGAGAAAGAGTTCTTAGCTGTGATATTTGATATTAATAAAATCAGACACTACATTATGGGTTATGAAGTGCTTATACATACAGACCATTTTCCATAAAATACTTAATGATTAAACCTTTGACTAGTGGTAGAGTGACTAGGTGGTTACTGTTACTGCAGGGATTTAATGTGACCATTATCAATTAACCGAGAAAATCCAATGTTGTAGTGATTATCTTTCTAGATTAAACAATCCTGGTGAAATAATTCATGTAGATGATTCATCTTTTCTCGATGAGCATCTTTTTGTTGTGTCAGAAAACTCTCCTTGGTTTGCTGATATAGTTAATTATCTAGTTACAAGAAAAACAACACCTCATCTATCCACTTGAGATAGGCAAAATATTGTTTAGAGAAGTACCTCATATTCCTAGATTCAGGGAGACCTCTTTTACACTAAACCTAACCTCATTATTTGTAGATGTGTGAGAGAGGAAGAAGTGTTTGATATATTAAAAGATTTCCATGATGAACCTTGTCGGGACTATTTTGCTGATAGAAGGACAACATATAAAATCCTCCGCGCTGGCTACTTTTGGCCTTCCTTGTTCAGGGGATGCCAAACAATTTGTCAAGCATTATGATAGTTGTCAGTGAATGGGCTAACCTGGTCAAGCCAATAAAATGTCTTTGTGTCCTCAAGTTATGATTGAACCCTTTGAAAAATGGGCTATTGATTTTGTAGGAACTATAGCTCCAACATCCTTAAGCAAAAGACATATCTTGGTTTGCATAGATTTTGTAAGAAAATGTTTAGAAGCTAGAGTTGTTTCTTTTTCCACTGAAAAAGTTGTTGAATTTTTATTTAGTGAAATTTTTACTAGATTTTGTGTTCTTAGATAAATTTCTACTGGAAATGGACCTCAACTTGTTTCTAATCTAGAGAAAGGTATTATGGATCAATATAAAATTCGGCACAAGAAATCAACATCGTACCACCTGCAAGCAAATGGCTAGGTAGAATATACTAATAAGGTGATCGATTCCATTCTTACCAAAATAGTGAATCTTCATAAGAAGGATTGGGCGAAAAGATTACCTCAGGCCTTATGGGCTTATAGAACTCCCTAGAGGAATAATACAGGTCATACACTTTATGAGCTAGTGTACACGAAGCAGGTCCTATTGCTAATTGAATTCAAGATCAAAACTTTTAGAACTATTGTCCAATTAGGATTGGGTCTCTCAAAAGCATAG
The DNA here is from genome assembly GCA_000404065.3 of Pinus taeda. Taxonomy (NCBI): domain Eukaryota; kingdom Viridiplantae; phylum Streptophyta; class Pinopsida; order Pinales; family Pinaceae; genus Pinus; species Pinus taeda. The sequence goes on from APFE030208308.1 coordinate 14,533, forward strand.
AAACACCATCTCTTACAACTAAATGAACTTGATGAAATTATAAGGGATGTTGTCCAACAGAATACATTAATGTAGCAACAACGAAGGAAATGGCATGACAAGATGATAAAAAGGAAACAGTTCCAACCAAGCGATTGGGTACTCTTTTATGATTCTAAATTGAAACATTTTGAGGGGAAATTTTGTACACGCTAGATGGGGTCATATGAAGTGGTGAAGGTTTTTGAAAATGGAGCGGTACAAATCAATATCAAGAATCAATTTTCCTTTTGAATGGGCATAAACTCAAAGTATATTTTCAGGCCACCATTAAGGAAGACTTTATACAACAAATTCAATAGCAACCAGAATTAAGAATGGTAGGTGGTGATGCTAACCTATTGTGAATCTGATTTCTCTTTTCCAATGAAGAAAAAAATTTGAAAAGAAAAACAAAAAATTAACAAATTGAAAAAATCTCTACCTATGACTATGAAAATCAGCTTGTTGACATGGTTATGGAAGGATTTGCGTGAAAACCAGCATGTTGGCAGGTGGATCAGTTTTTTTAATAAAAATGGATGTTACTTGATTATTATAAATGATGATTTTCATTGAGAAGAAGGAGGTCTCTGTAAAAGTTTGCTGGTGATAACAGAATGACTGGCGGAATTGAGCCCTTAAACAAGATGAAGGGAATTGCCATAGCATATTTTGCAGAAGTAAAACAAAACTCCTGTTGCAGTTAATTCATTCAAGGTACAACATTATGTGGTAGAGACATATGTGGATTGAGATAAAAACTTTGTCTTTCTTCTTGTTCCCTTTTCGTAATTTTTCCTCTATTTCCTCTTTTGTCCTAGTTAAAATTCCCCCCCTATTCTTCACAAGTTTCCTATCCAAATTTGTATTTTCGTCTTATTCCTGAATTTTTTTCCCCCCGTTCCCTTTTTCCTATATCCCTCTAATGGTTTATCTCATTTTAAGTACTCTCAATAATTTCCTTCCCTTTCTAAAAAAATTTACCCCTGTCCCGCTTCTTTCTTTCCCTTATAAATATTTTGCAGGATCTGATGAATATTTGAAGACCTTCCTTGATCAGATCAAGAAACCATAATGACACCTAGAAACTGGCGATAGAAGAAACTCCTTTAAATTCTGCAATTTATTGATGAATTCAGCCTATGTATAGCAAAGAAAATTGATTTTGTAAGAATCCCTTATGTAATACAGGAACCGTAGCTTCTCGTGTGGGAATATGTTTCAGTACAAGAAAGATGGGTTCGGGTGCAGGAACACTATCTTAATATAGGAACTTCATTGCAATCATGAGCTTTAATGGATTATTTTAAATTACTATTTAGAAATACGAGGGCTATTTTTGAAAATCCACAGCTATTAATTTTTTTATTTGATTGACATTATTTATCATTGCCAATAGGAATAAATATTTTAAGTACAGTGAAATTATGAGTCTAGTTAACTTTATTTTTAACAAAGAACTATCGTATTCTAGTTAAAATCATGATGGGGATTGGGAACATGTGTAAATGATTTCTTCCTTAAATGATTGATTACCTGAACCTTGTTACCCCTTTAATGATTTGGTTGTTATCATGTGTAAACCATGCATTTCCTTGTTGAAATTTTAAACCAGTGCCACCACCATTAGTTATCATTACCCTTTTTACCTCGGAATCATATCGAATCTTGGGCCTTTCCAATCTAAATTCCTACATTGACAGGGTGGCATTCATTTTAATCACCGGTATAAGTGTATAGGATGTTGAGGAATGTGAATTAAGGCACTGGTGCATGCAATTCAAATTTGATAAGTACAGAGATTCTAAGCACACCCTAATAATTTTCAAAAAATTTATGTCAAGAAGGGTCTTGTTTTGAGGATTTTGAAGGAGAGTGGGAGTATTGTAACCTTCCAATGTTATGGTTTCGATCCGCATTGATCCATGCTCTATAAAGGAACTGGAAGGGATGGTAGAATATGAGGGAAACCTACCCTTATTGCAAGAAACATGGTTTCTTCTCTTCCTGCTCAAATTTGATGGTTACGATTCCATTGTAGCTCAGGAGTTTGCATGCACCATCGATGGAAGGATGACCACAGTTGGCTCTTTATAGTTTTAGGTGATTGATCATTCCATCTCTAAGGCCACGGAGCTACCAGCCATGGGCAAGAAATGGTTTAAGAAGGATGAATTGGAGAAGGGTGTGTTGCATCATTTTCTGCTTAAAGAAGACCACAACGTGAATTGGAAAATTGGATTGTAGAGGAACATGATGGTTGAGAAATGGAGATATTTGAAGTACATTCTCAAGAATTTCCTCACCTATGAAGGGAGGTACTCATTAACTTATCTCTACCACATAAGGCTTCTGCTCCATTTAGAGTCAAGTAAATTGATCAATTTCCCTCATTTTATATTGAAAAGTTTACATAAGATGTCCAAAAGTGTGTAAAAGAGTAGGAGAGACTAGATAGGTTTTAAATTATGTTGTTATGGCTTAATCAAAATTCTAGTTAGAAAAGAGTTGGATAATAGAGGCACCACATGGGAGACATTTTTCGAAAGTTACATGTCAGGGTGGAAGCATAGTAAAGCGACCTCATGGTAGGAGTTAGCCACAGAAAGGGAGAAAAAAGGGTTGTCAAGGTAGTAGTTAGCCAACAATAGGGGAATAAACCACCACCTTTAAAAGGTGGCAAAGGGGGAAGACTGAAAACTGAAAAACCCGAGTCGAAGAATCCGAAACCTAAGAAGAAGGAGCATAGTAATGACAAATTAAAATTGAGAAGCCTGGACCTTCAGGTTCATTAAAAAGATGCCATGATTCTTTGGAAAAGGAGATGGTTGTGACAAATACTAAAGTGGAGATAATTGAGGACTCTAAGGAGTGTGTTCCTTTGGAAAACCCTCCTATTGAGGTTCCTACAGAAAATTTGATAGTGCAATTTTTTTTTTCTATATTAGTAGAAGTCACAGCCTTGGGTACTTCGATCTCTATTCTGGGTTATGTTGAGGAGAAGGATGGCATTCCTCTATCATCGCTGATGAAGGAAGTGAAGAAGAAAAAGGTAGCTCACAAACATGATACAGTGCCAGAAGTAGCAGAAGACCTTACAGTGGAATCACATGAGGATACTATTCCTCTGGATCTTAAAACATAGGAGGTTGGAAAAGAAATAGAAAATAATAACACTATCTATGTTTGATATCTTTGCACTCCACGACCACAAAATGTAGAGACTTTACATTTCTTTATACAAACTTTCGAACTTATGCCTCAAAAATTGTGTTTTTAACCCCAAAATTGACCCCCAGGGGACCCATCCCATAAAGACCTTCCACTTCACGTAGCTCCAAACATCAAGGTAACTACATGACCCACTTTTCACATAAGGGCATCTTAATCCAAGTATTTCATGATTTCAAATAATTACCTCGCGGTCCTTTGAAGAAGCACTGCTCTACTTTGCTGTAGCTGACCGAGGTATCAACTGCGAATTTTGTCACAAACCCTCCTATGATATGGTCGAGCCAGTGATCAACAATACATGTGATCTTATCTTCAGAGGCTTCCAATCTCTGCACTGACTCCGGGGTCCAAACAATTGGACTGTCAAGCCTCCACCTTCCCTAGCCGTCTGCCAACTTCACGATCCACTCGTATAATTCAAATGGGAAGGAATAGAAGAAGATTTCATGTATTTCTGTGTATAAATATCTATCCGACCACTGTTCTTTTGTCAATCACAGATTCCTATTCTCCTGCACCGTGAATTCGTGGATCTTCCTATCCAACCAGTCTTCAATCTCTTTCTTAGTTGGATTCTAATGATGCAACATCACACATCTCGTTATGCAGACCCTGGTCCCGACAACAGAACCATTTTTTGGCTTGATGGTCCCTGGACCTGGTTCAACGTTAGTCATCCAAGCAAATCCCTACACTACTAGCCCTTTCGGAATCAGTCCATGGAGTGCAGACTGAAGTCTCAACTGAAGCAGTATGGGGGGATGCAGGAACCAAGTTTCCACACCCTAAGATGGTTATGATGTCTGTTGTTAGACCTTTGTTCTGGCGTCGTGCAAATCAATAAGACTTCTATGGATGATCAATGTACTTCTCTTATTTGGCCTTGGAGCCTCTATGAAAGTCTCCAATCGTCCTTCGCGGACCCTAAATAGATAGATTGGGTGCTTGCGCACTTCTGTAATTAGTATTACTTCTGTGTCTACCCATATAAGCTTAAGTATTCGTTAACTTTAACATGTATGACAGTTATCTTCGCGTAAACATATATTCTTACTTGTGTTCATATGAAAAAATGAAATACATAGATTCACGCATCAATATAGCATTAATTCATAACCTAGTACTCAACATAGCATGATCACAAAATTCATAATAGAAGTAAAATAATGCATACACAGAGGGAAAGTACACAATGACTCCAGAATACTTCTCTTTATTGATGATTCAGATTTCCAATACAGACTCTCTCTGCCCTATGCACCTAGTTGCAGGGGTCCGCGCACTTAGCTATGGACTTCTACCCTAGGCCTTTGTGCACTCTGCTACAGAGCCTCTTCCTACACTAAGACTCTCACTCTTAGCTCTTTACAGAATCATCAAGCAAATTTACTTACTTTCTAGACACCTCTAAGACCTCCTTTTTACACAATCCCATGGTCCATGGACCAAGGGAGGATCTCTAAAACTGACAAAACCTCTCTAGACTAAGGAAGGAAAACCCTTTTTGACTCTTACTATCTTCACGCTCCGTGACCACAAAATGCAGAGACTTTACATTTCTTTATACAAACTTCAGGCCTTTTGCCCCAAAACTTGGGTTTTCAACCCCTAAATTGACCCCTAGGGGACCTGTTCCCAACATGTCCCCAGCACAAACATGGTGACTCACCCTCGAGTCACTTGGTTGGTGCGGAGATCTTGTCGTGAAGACCTCCTAGCTCGACTTGGACAACTGTTACCTCAACGATGCACTATGTTGTAGCTTGCTTCATCTCCTCGACCAACTGCTCTATCATTGGCCCTTTGCTATCAACTTGTAGCTTCTGCTGAGTCTCCTACAAAATAGCCAGCTTGCCTTCAATAGTGATCATGATCAAGTAGGCCTCATCCAACCAAGGCTTCAAGCAAGCTTTCAGCACTACTTCCTTGTGCTGAGTTGCAACTACCTGCTCTTTCAATGCCTTGGCCTCCTATAGTTTTTCTAGCCTGTACATGATGGTGACATTGCGCAATATCACTTTAACCTCATTGTAGTGCTGCTGCAGCTCCTGCACTTTTGTTTCCATCCTCTACACATTAGGGTCTTCTTGTAGGTTGGTGATCACTTCTAGCGACTACTCGAAGAGCGTCGTGCAGTCCATCACTGCACTCTCTACTGTTATGATCACATCTGTTACAACAGTCACACACTACTCTCTGACTTTCAATGGAGTCAAAGGCTAGGACTTCAAGTGAAACTCTGTGATCTTGAGGTTCAGCTCCAGCTAAAACTTTGCCAACTCTATGTGTGTGTCGCGCACTCCCGCTGTGATTTTTGGAACCCGCACATCCACTGGCTCAGCCTCATGGATGTCCAGCTCCAGGACAGTCCAGCATGCTTCATCCACAACCTTGGTTATGCACTGATTCTTGTCTGTGAGGTTAGTCACAAGGTTAATGGCGGAGTCTCATTGCACAACCATCTGGGCATTGTTGACCTTCTGTTAGCTAATGACCTGCAAAGCACGTTGTTCACGTCTTGAAGTTTCGCGATCACACCGTCCTGCAAAAGGTAAAGTGCCTCATTTGGAACATTGGCCAGGTTGAGTCCAAATCTCTTGAGTGCGCAGACAGTAGGTATATCAGCTTCAGTCTTTGTTTTGAGTGCTCCATTCGACAGCACTAGGGCTCGGGGGTCCCTTACGCGTACCATCCCTATGGCTTCTGAGCTGCCAAGGGCCAAACACGTGGGTGTCGCACTGATCTGTATCTATGATACGTGGATCTGTCGTTCACGCAGACCCATCTGAATAGAGCCCAATGCTTGTTGTTGCTGCTGTTTGAACTGTTGCAACAGTTTCGCGGTGGCATCTTGCATGACATCCCCTATATCATTTAGATCCCGCTCTATTAGGGTGATTAGATCCAAAGATGTCTTGTTAGCCTTGGACTTCTTCTGCAACCCTACCTTTTCTAGACCTCTGGTGTGCTTGATACAGAATCGAATCATCTCTGGATCCACTCCTCCCTACTCCATCAGTTCTTCCTCTTCTTCCTCTATCTTTGGTGAAGGTGACTTCTAACCTCCATGAGAGTCATGATCCTCTTCTCCTTCCTTCCCATCTGACTATTGTGCAGCAACGCACTTTGCCTTGGCCCTGTCATTGGCCTCCTTTCTCCTCTTTGTCGCCAACTATTCCACCTTCAGCTTGGCTTCTTCCTTCTTCCACTGCACGGCGGTCTTGCTAGTCCGTGCTGTTGAATCCACCGCATTATGCCAATATGCCATCCAGCTGTCAAGGACTACTCCAATTGCATCATCGGTGGCCAAGTATGGCAAGTCATGCCATTTTTTCTCAGGGTCCTTCCACGCCTGTATCGACACATGGTGGAAGTCAGCCTTGAATTCCACGTATTCCTGTAACTTCTCAAAATTTGTAGGTGTCAACCGCGGCTTGTGGTTGATGGCCATATGTATGCTCATTTCCATTAAGATCCAGAAGATCTTGTTATCCTTATCCACTGAGGATCCTTTGTCGCCCACAGCGAAGCGAACTTCGCTGCATTTGGTAGGTCAGGTGTGACTAGAGGGAACTGGCTATCTTTAGGTAGCGCCCATGCAACCAACACTATGGATAGCAATAGCCATGCATATGAAAGGTCTTACTATGATCTTGTACCTAGCGGTATTTTGCGAGGAACTCATCATATAGGTAGCGTGCCCAGTTAAATTGAACCCCCTCCATGCATTGGGCCGCCAAATCTATCACTGGTGCCGACACTTCATCTACGCGACACTTTCGCATGAATTTTCCAGCTAAGATTTGAGTCACCACTTTGACCGCAGGGTTGCAGATGCTTGAAATGGCGTAGACGCACGACTTCTTTACCAGCTTGAATTTCTCCTTCATCGCCTCGGCAAGTGCATGTTCGCCTGCCTTTCTGCCAAATGCCATGGCCAAATTTTCTCTTATGTACAACAGTTGTGTGATCTTATGGATCAACATGTTAGTGATGGGTATCAGCTCGTCCAACCACAGATACCCATCATGCACCAATCACATCAACTGCTTGATCACTACCATCGTGATAGGTGTGCGGTTGTAATGTGGCACCCATAGCAGGTGTAGCAAGCCTGCCTTGTCCACACCTTTCAACTACTTCTTCACTCTAAAGTGGTTACTTGAGTATCTTTGTAGAAGACACAGTGCATGAGTTGTTCTGTCGCTAGATGAGGAAAGAGCTCTCTGTTGGCTAAATCCCAGTCCTCCAACTTCAAAATGGGGACACGCCCCAAGTGCTTTCCCTCAAAGACAATTTAGTCTAGTAGGAGGGGTGTGTGCAAGGTGACCTTATTGTTGGGTAGCAGAGGACCCACGTAACAGTTTTGGGGATTAAAGCCCATAAGTTAGGGTAATGATATTGTAAAATTTCCGCAAAGTGCGTAGTGCGAAATCTAATAGATCAAGTCAAAGGGTTGTCCGCTCGAAAATAATATAAAATAATAGGAAGTGAGTTGGCCTGTCCATGGTCCGCGGACCATGGGAATGTATAAATAGAGTGAGGCTTTAGTGATAGAGGCATATTTTGGGAAGATCGAATGTGTTATGGGTTTATGAAAGCAATATTATTTCAGCATCTGTAAGTTCGAGTCAAGGGTGTTGGTAGATAGATAGAGGCTCTGCAACTATGTGCACAGAGGCCTGGGAGAGTCCGCAACTGTGTGTGCAGACCCCTGTAGCTGAATGCGTAGGGCGGATTTGGTTGTACTGAAAAGGAGATCAATAGAGATAAGAATTTTTGAATCATTGTATGTTTTATCATGAATCTATCAGTTATTTATGTTTGGAATGTAAGCATAATTATGATTGCACTCACTGGGTATCACTATTAAAGGTTTGCTTAAAGACCGTAATAAGTAGATTATATCTATAATAAACTGATAATAATAAGAGTGCGTTGGTACAGATCTCCGTGGAAGCCTGATAGCCGTGCAGAGTAGCGCGAGGCCGCAGATCAGTTTGCAACACCTCTAGAACGCATCTAGACATCCCAAGGGTGCAAAAACCTGGTTCCAGCACCCTCCCCTGCTACCTTGGATGAGACTTCAGTCCGCTCTCTGTGGACTATTGCTGAAAGGGCTGGTAGCGCAAGATTTGTTTGGCTAATAACTCTTTCGAACCTGGGTCAGGCCCCAATAGGCCAACACTTAATCTTGTCAATATCTTTGGGCACCTTCGTCTTGCCTGTGCACGAAGGAATGTTTTCGGGAAGCTTAGATATGGGGTTTGACCCCTCAATTTCAACTACCTCCATTTCTACTACAATATCTTCATCATCCATGAGGATTTCTTTGACCTCTTCTTCCGCCTCTAGTTCAATCATTTTGGCCTTTTCTTGTGTGGTGGGCTTTCCCGATTGTGGGTGCCTCCTTGGTGATGCAAGCACCAATGGCTATAATTTTTTCTTGTCCTTCTTTGGTTTTGGTCCCTCCTGGGTCGGCATAGGCCTTGGCTGGGGTGTTCTGGGGGATTTAGGCACTTCCACTAGTACTTCCGCATGCACAGCTTTCGGGGAAGGTCCCTCTTCCACCATAGCCACTTCTGGAATAGCTCCCTCAGTTATCACTTCTTCAGCTCTCATAGCTTCTGTGGGCGTCGACATGATGCTATGCAACAACTCCTATGTCGCCTATGGCAATGTCTCAAATACGAAACTTACTAGAAAAACTTCAAAGGTTTCATGGTTCATGTGCGCCTTAGAGCTTGACAACTCAATTCTCAAAATGCCAAGTGTTTTTCACTGGGAAACCACCTCTAATTTATAGGCACTTTCAAATTCAAATCCAACGGTTCCCCCAAAAATCAGTTCATTAATGCTATATTGGCAGTAGATTTTCAAAGATTTGGTCCATAAATTCTGACTTAAATGCCACCCCCCGCTCCCTTTGGTCATTTTTTCATTGTCAAATCATGAAAAGTGACTTTAATAGTCATTTTCCAGCTATCTTGTGTGGTTTTTCCTTTGGTAGCGCAACTCCTTGCACACTTCTGCAAGCTCTGTGACATATCTTTGTTCTACGTAGTTCGCTGATGGCACAACTCTCTGACCCGGGAAGTGTAGTTTATACTCTCACGCTTCCTTTCAGCTACCTGGAGCGCTAAGACTGTGCTTCTCTCATATAGTCACCTAGCTAGATCACCAGTGTATGGATTCAATTGACTACCATTCACCTTCCCTGGGAAGGGTTCTCCATTCAATTTGACCAGCTGAACTGCTCCACCATCGGTAATCTCCTTTATGACATATGGTCCTAGCCAGTTCATCCACAATTTCCTTGGAAATTTATCAAATTTGTTTTCATATAACAAGACTAGATCATTTACCTTGAAGGTGCACAGTTTGATGTGCCGATCATGCCATGCCTTTTCATGCTCCTTTTGACCTTTTTGATGAAATCCAGCTAGAAATCGGTCCTCCTCAAGCTCTGCTAGTTGTGCGAGCCTTTCTTCCAGGGCCCCATGATCCGGCATTCCTGTGAGAGCCACTATGCACAGACTAGGTACAATTTATTCCATTGGCATCACAACTTCTACACTATACATGAGTCTGAAAGGTGTTTGTCCAGTCAACTTCTTGTAAGTCGTTTTGTAGGCCCATATCACCATGGGTACATGCAAATCCTAGTCATTTCTCTAAGCATTGTAGACCTTCATCAGTGTGCTCTCCAGATGATAAGGCGTACTTTTCTAATGATACACCTAAAATTCTTCTGTCAATGCACTGATTGTTTCATTAAGAAATTGTGTACTGCGTTCGCTCATCAAGATCCTTGGACAACCAAATCTTGTCAACACATATTCAAAAATAAACTTTGCAGTTGTCGCGCTTGTACAGTCCTTCACAGGCTGTGCCTTCGACCATCTGGTCAAGTACTTAGTCACGGTGATGATGTACCGTGCACTCGTCTTCTTTCCTTGAGGTTGCATTGGACCCACAAAGTCAATCACCCATTTCTCGAATGGTTCTAAAGTTACCTGCAACATTAGAGGCAGCTCATCCCTCCGCAATGGCCTTCCAGTCCTTTGACATGTGTCACATTCCCTACAATATGCTTTAAAATCCATATGCAGGATTGGCCACCACAACCCAGCGCGTAGAATCTTCTGCACGGTTTCTTTCCATGCATAATGTCCTCTTGCAGCTCCTCTAAGAGCCTTAGCGAGGATACTGCTTTGTTCAAAGTTAGGCACATAATGTCGCAATATTTCTTCTGACCCCATTTTGTAAAAGTGCCTTGCAATGATAGAAAAGTCTTTCACGCGCACTACCAGTTCCTTCTTTTGTTGACTTGTATACACTTCTGGAGCCGGTCCTGTCGTTAGGAAGTGGATAATATCTTCAAAGTGGGTGTTCTCGACGCACACCACAAAGAGCTGCACGTCTGGCAGCCCTTCCTCCAAATTATTAGGTTCCTCTCCTGTTTTGATGCGCGACAGATGATCAGGTCCCGCGTTTAGTCGTCCTAGCTTCAAAATAACTTCAAAGTCATACTCCTGGAAAAACAACAACCACCTACATATTTTCCCCCCAACACAGGCTTGTTGACCAGGTACTTTAACACAAAATGATATGTATACATCTTAAAGTGTCTGCCCAACAAATAATGCTTGAACCTATGGAGTGCGTACACCATAGCTAATCCTTCGCGCTTTGACATGGAATAATTTTTCTCCACTTTAGACAGCTTCCTACTTGCGAATGCTCTAGGCTGATCCAGCTCTCCCTCACTGTCCTAAGTCAACATGGCCCCTAGTGAAATACATGAGGCGTCCAAGTGGACATGAAATTCCTTCTTCCAGTTTGGGAAGAATAGGATTAGCGCAATGACCATTATTTCTTTCAACACATCCAAGCTCTTCTGACATTCATCATTCTAACAAGACGTAGCATCCTTTTCAACAATTTCTCCATAGGCGTGGTGATCTGGGCATAGCTCTTTATGAACTTCCTATAGTATCTGGTATGCCCTAGAGTTGCGCGCAGCTGCTTCACATTCCTCGATGCCTCCAAGTTGATTATCACCGTGATCTTCGCAGGATCTACCATCAATCCTTGTCTGCATACCACATGACCCAGCAAGATCCCAAAAGGGACACAAAACAAGCACTTCATCAAATTGAGCATGATCTGGTATCACCTACATGTATCTAGCATCAAGCACAGACTTGCAACATGGTGCTTGACCAATCCAAACATTGTCCAATCGTCAAAGTATACCTCCAAAAACTTATGAATGAAGTCTTTAAATGCTGCAATGACTATGTGGGAAAAGATTTCGGGTGCATTCTTCAGCCCAAAAGGCATCACGTTGTACTTAAAACAACCCCAATCAGTCACGAAGGTCATATTGCTTCTATCTTTAGGCATGATTTTGATCTGATGGTACCCAAAGAACCCATCAGTGAAAGATTATGCTTCTTGGCCACCTACATTATGCAGGACCTCATCAGTGAATGGGGTCAGGAAAGGATCATACACTAAAGCATCATTCAACTTCCTAATATTTATGCATATCCTTATCTCGTCCTTCTGTTTCTTTTCTTGGACCACTATTGCACTTAGCCAATCAGATTCTTACACTGGTTCATTAATATGTCCCACAATCATCTTATCTAATTCAGTGTGGACCCTTTCCTTATACTTTAGATTAAGGCGGTAAGCTCTTTTCTTCACAGGTTTCGCGTCTAGTTTCATGGTGATATTCATGACACCCAGGTCTCCTATTATTCTCTTCAGATCAGAAAACTTTCTGGGGAGCAAATCCTGATATTCGCGGAGGAGCTTGGAAAATTGATCTATTGTTGCATTGTCCCAATAGTCCCCAATATTCACAAATTTTTGCTTCGCCTTTGTGCCAATGTTGACCTGTCTAGTTTTTAGTGGTGCGGTTATGTCTTGATCCTCTATCTGTGGTCCTTCAACCTCACGGTAACCCTCGGTTTCTAGAACATTAATATTTTTGGGATCCTCATCTTCTTCCTTAGCGGTCACATAATAGCATTCCAGTGCGTGGCTCAGCTAGGTAGTCCAGTCAGGTTGAATCAGGTCTAAAGGATCCCGCGGTATCCTAAAGATCGATGCTTTAACCTCTTGTAGTGTGGCATCAATACAGTCAATCCCATCCTCAAAGTTGAACATCATTATAAACCCCTGGCGTAAGATGTCCCATTCTTCACTGCCACGTTGGAGCTCTATTTCCAAGTACCAATCCATTGGTATGACTTCTAGGGCATGACAAATAGATGCACCCATTCAAGCTAGGGCTCTGCTCCATAAGTTTTATTCCATTTGGCCAAGTGATTGCGTAGATCATCCCTTCCATCATACTTGTCTATTATTTGTACTTTGGGTTGTCCAAATTGTATTCTCATCATCCTCATATATTTGCGCCAATCACCTAAATTATCCTTGTGCGTACCCCACCATCTTGCGGGCGTAATGTGCAACTCCCAATCCAAGGCCTGGAAGTGATGCTTCTCTGACGCTTCTCTTTCAAATGCATCCAAAAATATATCCACATCAGTCAACCCATCATAAGAATGCAAATTACTTACTTCTGATGACACGCAGCGCAATGACTTGGTCATCATATTACAGCGTAACGCAGATACTTCATGTAGTTGGTTCTGCCACCGCTCTAGTTCTTCAACCGAATCTGATGTGTAGGAGCTCTCGCGGTCCCATGCAATACATCTGTCTACTGTTAGGTTTACCCAATCCTGGTCTTGTATCATTATCTTATAAATCTGGTCAAAATTGTCATCACTTTCATAATCGCGGACCGATTTTGTATAGCACAGTCCTTAATCAGGATCCAGTGGCACCACTACACGGAGCAATTTCTTTTCAAATATCATCTTTTGCTTCTTCAGGTTGATTACCCCATTTATGTTGGTGGTCCAATTGATCCCAAGGAGCACAGGGTAGGGATTGCTATCATCCACAATCTCTATCACCTCAAAATCTGCCAGTTCGCTTGCGTCTTCGATGTCAATTGTTACCCCCTGCATCCTTCCCATTGGGATAATTCTTTGTCAATTCACCATCCTTAACTAGATCGAAGACCACTGGAGTGCAGGTATCCCCATTCTTTCCTGCATTTGTTTTGGCAAAACATTCGCGTCGGACCCCAGATCCAGATAACTTGGTCCATTTCGTATTCCCCTATCTGCATAGTGAGTCTCATCTCATGCCCAATCCTTTCCTTATGCTTACCAAGCTTTCTTACTATGTGCGGTTCGCTAGTAGCGCCATCCTTGCCAACGCACCGATTAATTAGTTCCTATAGGCCCTTCATAGCCTTACTATCATGGAGCAGTTTCATGAAGGTCTCTATGAACATGGTAATCATGGATGGGTCTATTTCTTCAACTGGTTTCTCCTGATTTCCTGAGGTGGAGGCCTCAATGAAGCTTTTCTTTACTTCCATGAACATTTCTTTTGCACACTCCAAATCAAACCCAGTCTCCTTTTTTGGTGGTTTGCAGACCCATTCACCCTCTGTAAGCTACTTCCCTATATCCTCCCCAGTCATCATTCTGCTTCGTAGCCTAATGTTTACCTTAGGGTCTTCCTCGCGAGGCTCAACCCTCATCATCTAAAGGTTCTGTGTCGGCTACGGACTTTTCGCAAATCTTAGCCAACAATATAGGGCGATCCTCAGTTTCCTGGTCAAGTTGAGTACAGTAGAGACATGACAGTCATGTTGGATTCGGACAACCTCTGGCTTAGTGTCCTAGTCCTCCACAATTGTAACAAATAAGCTTCCCTCGGCCTCTGCAAGGCCCCCCTGCACCTCAGCCTCGACCGAGGCCCATAATACTCGTCTCGCATTCCCCCAATGCCTTAGTCCGGAGGCCACATTTCTACCTACACCCTGTATGCAGGTGTCCTATCCATCATTAATTCGTACCTACATCAATTGCACTTGTCATACCCTACTAATTAACAAATTGTAGAAGAGCTGTTGTGGTGTCTATACAAATTTTTGTAGCAAATGGCAATTGTTGGTCACATGTTTCCCAGCTACCTGGCATATGGCACACCATAGCACAAGTCCTACACTTGGCCCTACCGTAGCCTCCGGTCATAGAGGCATCATTCCCCTTGTTGCAACTTAGTTCGCAAAGAATGTACAGTGATCCTTGTTATATCCATAACCTTTGCATTTCAGGCACCAAACTTCCTCACGTGCCTTCGGCCGAATTGTTCTGTCTTTCTTCAGATTTTGCATTTCGAGACAAAGGTTCTGCAACTGCACGTGAATCTACTGAATCCCCAGATTAGCATCATGCATTGGTGTCTAATGCAGTCTCATCATGATTTCCAGAGCTTGATAGTACAACCCTTAGGTGGGGTAGGAGTGAGGCCATGAACCATTCACGGTGCTGCCCATCAGTTAGGTTCATGTTGGCTTCACGGATTGTAGACTTCAATATTTGATCCAAATCCCAGGGCATATCCTTAGGCTTCATCATGATCTCTTTGAATCCCACAATTGATTCTGCTTGAGACTTAGGTCTACTAAATTCTTTATTTAGCGCAGCCTAGATATCCACCAATGTGGACGTTGGGTTATCAGTACTGTACGTAATGTACCATGTTAGTGCATGGTCCTGAAAAGTACTAACCAGCGTGGATTTCTTCATTTGGTTGTCTGTGATACCTTGAACTTCCCATACAGCCTTTGTGACGAACCAAAACTGGTCTGCATCTTCATTTCCTACGCCTTTGAATACAGGTAACTTTACGGAGTTTTCCATATTGAATAGTGGTGGAGGTGGCAATGGTGTGGGTGATGGGGTGAGTGGTGGAGGCAAGGATGGAGGCGATGTGGATGGAATGGATAAGGGTGGAGGTGGTGTAGGTATTCACGGGAACCCTTGTCTTACCAACTAACTAGCATTTAGTGGAGAAGGCTGCGGTCCTCCTTCATCGCCACTCAAAGGAGGCTCGAACAGCCAGCTATACTCACGACCTTTTCTTCCTCTATCCCTAAAATACCTTCCACTTCGCATAGCTCCAAACATCAAGGTAACTGCATGACCCGCTTTTCACACAAGAGCATCTTAATCCAAGTATTTAGTGATTTCAAATACTTACCTCTTGGTCCTTTGAAGAAGCGGTGCTTTTCTTCGCTATAGTTGACTGAGGTATCAACCGCAAATTTTGTCACAAAATCTCCTATGATATAGTTGAGCCAGTGATCAGCAGCATGTGCGATCTTATCTTGAGAGGATTCTAATCTCCGCACCAACTCCGAGGTCCAAACAATTGGACTGTCAAGCCTCCACCTTCCTTGGTCGTTTGCCAACGTCGCGATCCACTCGTATAATTCAATCGGGAAGGAACATAAGAAGATTTCATGTATTTCTATGTAAATATATTTTTCCAACCACTATTCTTTCATCAGTCTCAGATTCTTGTTCTCCTGTGCTGCGAATTCGTGGATCTTCCTATCCAACTAGTCTTCGATCTCTTTCTTAGTTGGATTCCAATGATGCGACATCACACATCTTGTTATGCAGATCCCATTCCCGGCAATGGAACCATTTGTTGGCTTGATGGGCCCTGACCCAAGTTCAGGATTAGTCAGCCAAGAAAATCCCTACGCTACTGCCCCTTTCGGCATCAGCCTGCGGAGCGCGGACTGAAGTCTCACCCGAAGCAGTATGGGGGGATGCAGAAACCAAGTTACTGCACCCTGAGATGGTTGTGATGTCGGTTGTTATACCTTTGTTCTGCCATCGTGCAGATCAATAAGCCCTCTAGAGCTTATCAATGTACTTCTCTTATTCGTCCTTAGAGCCTCCACGAAAGTCTCCAATCATCCTTTGCAGACCCTAAATAGATAGATCGGGTGCTTTCGCACTTCTCTAATTAGCCTTACATCTGCGTCTACCCAGATTAGCTTAAGTATTGGTTAAATTTAACTGTATTATAGT
This sequence comes from Pinus taeda, assembly GCA_000404065.3. NCBI lineage: Eukaryota > Viridiplantae > Streptophyta > Pinopsida > Pinales > Pinaceae > Pinus > Pinus taeda. The sequence goes on from APFE030208308.1 coordinate 30,774, forward strand.
TATCTTCACGTAAACATATATTCTTACTTGCGTTCATATGACAAAACGGAATACACAGATTCGCACATCAATATAGCATTAATTCATAACCCAGTACTCAACATATCATGATCACAACACTCATAACAAAAGTAAAATAATGCATACACAGAGGGAAAGTACATAGTGATTCCAGAATACTTCTCTTTATTGATGATTCAGATTTCCAATACAGACTCTATCCACCTTGCGCACACAGCTACAGGGGTCTGCGCACTCAACTGTGGACTTCTACCCTAGGCCTTTGCGCTCTCAACTGGAGAGCCTCTTCCTGCACTAAGACTCTCGTGCTAGCTCTTTACAAACTCATCAAGCACTTCTACTTCCTTTTTAGACTCCTCTAAGACCTCCTTTTTATACAATCCCATGGCCTGTGGACAAAGGGCGGATCTCTAAAACTAACACAACTTATCTAAACTAAGGGCGGAAAACCCTTTTTGACTCTTGATACCTTCGCGCTCTACGAACACAAAATGCGGAGACTTTACATTTATTTATACAAACTTCGAGCATTCTGCCCCAAAACATGGGTTTTTAACCCAAAATTGATCCTCAGGGGACCCATTCCCAGCACTATGAGTGAGTGGCTGAAAGGGTGACATTACAAGAAGAAGATGAGGAGAAAAGTTATGCCTCTGGCGTAATTCACGAGTTGAAGCAATAGATATACGAACTTGAAGTTTTAAATTGATGTGTAAATGATCAGAATACTACATTGAAGAGTAGGAATGAAGAATTGTTAAAGACAGTACAAGAATGGAAGCAATAGGTAAAGAAATGGAAATATCATGCATCTCACTATAAAACTCGTTTGTGGAAAGAGGTTAAGTGCCTGAGGAAAGCACGTATTAAGAAGTTGAAGGGAGAGGAGTTGGGAATCAATATTCAGATCCAAAAGTAAAGGAAGGCTTTCAATTTTTCTTTTTTGCAGAGGTCAGTAGTTGTGTGAGGACACACAACAAGATGAGGTTCGGGGGATGTTGGTCATCACAATAGTCCTTTTTTTTAACCTTATCCTTGCCCTAACTATGCTACCCAAACCTATGTTCCACAACTAAATTAAAACCTTTACACATGGTTCTTGGTCTCTTTTTGTGATTTTATTGGATACGGATCATAGGGCTTATTTGTCATTAAAAAGGTTGAATAGGCTTAAATTCCTTTGTAACTTGTCTATTCGTGCATGATTTATAGTTCTTGTACCATCCGTCTTTCCTGTACCAGTTCGACAGTCGGCCCATTCATTTTGGATTGAATCCAAAAATAATACACTTGTTAAGGAGTGGCACACACTTATTGCCAAGGGTTTGTTCCATATTCTACCTTATCGATGAGCTAAAGACAAGCTTAGAGCGTTATAGATGGACTAAAGATGGAGGTCAGATGTTGTTCAAACGCGTTTTCCTATTAAGTGTTTATTATGACTGAGAGTAGAGTTTTTATGTATAAAATATGGATTCTATGATATGCTTTGTCAGTGATACTATGAAGAATTTTTGATACATTTTCATTGTAAGCTTGTAATCTTGTATTGCCTTGTCTCTCTAGGCTAGATCCATGGTCTTGCAATGTATATTTACAGAAAATTCGATTAAAAGAAGTAGCTAATGCAAGTTTCATATTTTAGTTCCTATCATTATTTGTAAATTATCCTTCGCGCAGTTGATTTTAGAATTTCCATAGAGGGAAACGATTTGTTTAGCTAAGGCCCAACCAAACCAACCCATTCTCCCTATCTCTCATAGTGTGTTTAGATCTCATTATGCTAGTGTGAACAGAGTGACTTTTTTTACATGCTTGATCTTGTAGGTTTGGTGATGTTATCACCTGGATTGAACCTTAGGTTGAAGGAAGGCAATGCCAGGGTAACAACAAACCACGCTTAGCCAAGTAGCTAGCCCTACTAGGCCAGGAGAGGGCTCTCTCTGTAAGGATCTCAAGCAAGATGACTAGATCAGGAAAGGGATTTTAGGCTAGGTATAGTAGCACAAAGTTTTGATTTGATTTTGAAGGGGTTTTGTTGGATCAGGAGGAGCTGGACAGTTTAAGGCTAGGGAATTAAGTCAAAATTGCAAGGTGTTCAATGGGGCAACGTAGGCATAAGTTTTAGCACTCTAGGGCTTGATGGGTGAGGTGTTTTAAGACTGGTGAGAGGCTAGGAAGGGCATGTGATTACCATGAATCCTTCCCAAACTGTAGAAAACATATAATGGTGAATATATCCCCAAAGCAGAGGAGTGATGTAATGAATTATGCCTATCAACTTAAAAACATTCAATTAGAAGCAATGAAATGATTAACAAAATACACTAAACATACTAACATATGATCACAAGAGAAGAAACTGTACTAAAACTCCACACCACATGGATCCCAGAAAAATAGCTGCAATTCTTATTAATCTCCTGCTAAACTGCTACAAAATGATGTACAATCAAGGTATGAGCATCCAGCCGAGTCCAACCCTCTACAATGAGAAAGAAGAAGAAGATATAGGCATTGCTTCTGTTAGAGCCTAGATCGACCTCAGGCTGAAGGGAGGCAATCCTAGGATAACCAAAAACCATGCTTAACTTGGTAGCTAGCCTACCAGGTCAGGAGAGGGAACTCTCCTTGTCAATCTCAGTTGAGATGACTGAATTGAATATGGATTTTAGGCTAGGTATACTAGCTCTAGGGTTTGTGGTTGATTTTCATGGTTTCGTTGTTAGATCAAATGGAGCAGGCAACTTGGGTTTGGGAAATCAAGTCAGAAATTGCAGGGTGTTCTATGGGGCGAGGTAGGTAGGTGTTTTAGAACTTGGAATTGAGTGAGATGGTAGGTCTAGGACTAGTGAGAGAGTTGAGGAGGGCATGTAGAGATCATGAGTCCTCTTCAAACATTTGAAAACATCAAAAACTAAATGTATTCCCAAGGCAGAGAATTATTATCAATGTATTCTACCTATCTATCTTGATTCATTTAGTTAAGAAGAATGAAATAGATTTTGGAACATATAACACATGATAAAAACTAATGATGAAAGGAGAAACAATGCCAAGACACATTACCACAAGAATCCCACAAAAATAGCTGCAAACCCTAGTTTATTTCCTTGCCAAACTGCTATAGTGATGTACAATGAAACTCAAAGCATCCACAAGAGTCCAAAATTTACAAATGACTAAGAAAGTACATAATATATGAATCAAACCACCTATTCTAGCCATCAGGGGTCGAATCCATGAGAAGAGGGATGGTTTCAACCATATCTAAACTAAGAACAGGAATATAGGTAGTGGAACAGCTTGCCCCTAAAACCAAGGAAACTGATTCATTTACCCCCAAACCACCTCAAAATGATGTATCGATCCTCAAGAGTCATTTTACAATTACATTTACATAAAATAGCATCATTTACATTCATAAATTCATCCATAATGAGAGTAAAAGTCAATTTGCGAAAAAAACTAGGTGAAAATTGGATTTTTGAGCAAAACTGGCAAAATTCATCCTATGTGCAGTGCCACTTCAGACCCAGTTTTAGAGGCCTTCCCCTTGACCAGATTGAGCCCAAGATGGCTTGTTGGAAGGTCTACCTGTCTAGCTTCTGGAACATCTTGAATTTCTGAATTTTGAGGTCATTTGTCCGCTCAAAAATGGAATCTCCCAAGACTGCTTCCTATGTGTCCAAAAAGTGGCAGAGAGGTCATTTTTTGATGGTGTTTTGGCCTTTAGGTGACCAAAATTTGCTCCAAATTTGATGAAACTTTGAGGTATTGATGTCCTCATCATGCTAAATCTTAATATGCAATCCATTCCTTCAAAAATTGTCTCCATCAAAAGCGCAGCGCCAATGGTGTTGCGCACGTATTGGAATTTCCTATGTTAAAAATTTCAAAATTTCAAAAAGACAAAATTTCACCAAAACTTACCCAGATTTGGCACAAGGCTCCTTCATTAGTTGTTTTGATGGGCTAGTGAGGCCTCAGCCAAGATCTTTAGCTTTTCATGCTCCCTTTTTCTTCTCAAAGCTTTCCTCAACCTTGCCTTTAGCTTTCTCATCCTTATATTTCATATTTTGTTCCTGGTCATATAGTGATAGGCCATGTGGCGAAGCATATTATTTTCTTTATTAGCCTTTTCAAGCAGCTTTTCAAGGTTAATGTTGACTCTTTCAAACCAAGTTTCTCGATCATTTTCAATTTCATGCTCAATGGAGGTCATCTTGACCTTTGCCTTCTTTGCCTCTTGCCAGTTCTCCTTGATCATTTGCAACTCCATGAGGACTTGCTTGTCGGTCAATTGCCTATTTTCTTGCTCAAGATAATTGATGATCCAGTTTTCCCTCTCTAAATTGATTGATAAGGCTTGAATGTCATCCTCTTGCTCCATGATAATCATGTCTTTAGTTATCTTTGTACTTTCCACATCAAGACATCAATTCCTTGTGTCTCCTCATGATCAACTAGGTCAAAGTCCCTCTCTTGCCCATCACTAGGACCCTCTTCATGGAATTTTCCCTTGCCTTTATCTTTTCCCTTACTATGCTACCCAACATGTACCTATTTAGCTAAAGATGAAGGCAAAGCCCCTTCCATTCCTTGTGGAGATAGCATTTGCCTGTGGCCTATAGATGAAGGCGAGACCCCTTCCACTCTTTGTGGAGATAATACTCGCTTGGTAGTTGCAAAAAGTTTCCTAGTGCCTCTCTCATAGGTCACAAACACTAGCACTCCAACAGTTTCAGTTTCTTTGACGTGTTCATGTTCTGAAGGTCCACCTTCCTCTTGATGCACTCATGAAAATATCTGTGAGACCTAGAACATCTCATGGGAAATGAAAGTCTCCCATGGCATGTTGATAAGGTTCAGCTGATGTAGGACAATGATTTTAATCAAATAATAATGAAAGATGTTATTTAACTATTGGGGATATGGCTTCTTCTTGACATAATGTGGCATCTTCTAAATATTCTGAAACATGAAGTAAGGAACATCCATCATCCTCACTCTAGTAAAATGCATTAACAATCTAATGTGATAGGCATACAACCGTGAGAAACTACCTTCACAAGTAAAGTATTTGATGATGATCTTCATGAGTGGAGCAAACCTGTCCTCCAAGAATTTGAAGGGAAACACTCTCTTCAATTTGCCATGGTATTTAGCTTTGATGTAAGGTTCATAGCAATCCCTATCAATATACTATCCTTTGTTCCATTTTTCACCTACATTTGGAATCCCTGTAGCATCTGAAATAATAGTAGGTGACAAAGTGAAGGTAACTCCAGCAAGGTTTACCTCATTATTGTCCAGCTGTGTCACAAATAACCTTGCTAATTCATGATATAATTTTACTCTCTCCACCATTTCACAGAAACAAAAACATGACTGATGTTTGAAACATGAGATGGCAAGTGGACAAGAAAGCAATTCCCTCAAACTAATGGGCTCATCCCTGATTATCTTTCCTCCTTTGTGAGGCTTCCTCTGCAACAAATCTCTTTCCCTAGAACTGTCACTAAGGGTGTCCTCTTCATAGTCATACTCACTATCCCTCTCCATAATTTATAGCTATTTCCCTTGTGATGACTGAGATGAGTACGAAGAGATCTAAAAATGAAAAAAATAAAAACAGTGAGGGTGAATAAGAATGTGATATGAGTGTGAGGAATGAGTAAGGTCAAGGGAGTGAGTAGGGTTTTATATGTGGAGGGTTAGGGTTTAGGGAAAATATATTAAGGGAATGGGGTTTAGGGAATGGTATAAGGGAATAGAAACAGCAGAAAACAAGTACCCTTTGCGAATCTATGAGATAGTTTAGAGGATAGCTAGGGTTTATTTTTTTGAGATATGAAAATCACCACAATTTATGAAAAACCCTTGCTAAACTAGGTGGGAAGCTTTACTTACTTGATGAGAGGCCAATTGAGGAATTTGAAGCGAATTAGGGTGACTTGAGTCATTTTTAAGCTCAGTGGACAGGTGCGCAACGCTCTTTGTATGCACAACGCTCATTCAATTTTCAACTGTGAGAACTCTACAGGTGCGCAATGCTCTTTGTATGCGCAGCGCCATCTACCAGGTGCGCAGCGCCCTCTGTTTTTCCACAAACTGCTATAATTTCTTCCCTTATCCCAATAACACTCAAAATCGTGCTTTTTTCTCTCCTTAGCACTTACAAATTAAACAATGAAGTGAGATAACACATGGATGACCTTTTTATAGCTTTCACTTTTTGATTTTTCATTAATCAAAACCCACTTTATAATGTTCTTTAGCTTTTTCAAATGCTTTGTTTTTTAGTTGTGGATTCTTGACCATTTTTCCTTGAAATCTGATAGACTGATGCTTTGAATGCTTTGACTTTGTAGTGGCAGGAGTTGGCAATGTGACCAGGAGCAGCTTATGAACACTTATTACATATACGAACCATAAAATTACATAAAATTTACAAATAGTAAACCAATGCTCTATTTTCACCTCAAACTGAGTTTGAGGTGAAAAACTTATTAAATTTACAAATTATGAAATTTAAAATTCTTCTGATATTTATTGTCATCCTCATGTTGTCTGCTAACCCTTATTGGTCAACGGTTATTGAACATTTAACATGGTGAAACCCTAATACCTAATGAGACTGAAACCCTAAAACCTAAGATCTATTTAATAAAATGGCCTGAAAATAAACATTAACTTGAACCATTGACTGAATTACACCTAAGAAAAGGTCAGAAGATATATGTCATGAGGGAAACAACTAAAATGAACTCTACCATCAGTTGATCTATGACCTAATGGAATGAAACTCATGAGACTGAGACTCCTAATATGAATGCAAAAGAGTGAATTTTGATAACTGATGGCAGTGTGAAGGAACTGACACTAACATTGGCTCCAGTGGGGATGGTAGCTCCTTGGAGGTGCCAAGAACCATAGATCTATGGAATAAGTAGACTAGTTCCTCTTCCATTGGGAAATATGGTCAATATACTTCGAAAACTGAAACTGACTCAAGAATCAAAAACTGACTCAAGACTCAAAGACTCAAAAACTCAAAGATTGATACAAATCACTCAACTTGATAGCCTTCACCTCAGGCCCCAAGCTGGAATGAATTGTAACTTTTGAACACTTGCAAGGAAAGGAAAACGGTATATACAATGATCACTTCATAATTTCAAAAATCACTTTAGAAGAAGTTGCACTTCAGGAGCCTACCATTGATTGGTCCTGCTGAACAATCTTGTCCATCCATCTCTTTGAGAAAGAATGCATTTTTCCCTCTGTATGCAGCAATCTTATAGGGTCCCTTCCATAAGTTTTCAAACTTGCCATGTTTACCTTTATCTTCATTCCTTGTATCCCACTGTAATACCACATCCTCAAGCTAGAATTTATCTGCTTTAGTTTTTTGATCATAGATATTTTTCATCTTCTCCTGCAATCTGAAAGTATTTTGGAAGACTTCCTCCCTTGTTTGTTGTAAATGGATCATCTGATTGATTCTTTGCTGAAAATCATCTTCCTTACTACCGGCTTCCTGCAAAAGTTTCACAAATGGGACCACCAGGGATGTCAGAAAGAATGTGTCAATGCCATATACTATTTCAAATGGAGACATACCTATAGATTTCTTTTGGCTCACTCTGTCCGCCCACAAAGCATTAACTAACTTCTTATGTCAGCCTTTCTTGTTGGTTTCCAGCAGCTCCTTAATGATGTTCACCAATGACTTATTAGATGATTCGGCCAGACCATTACCTTGCGAGTAATATGCTGTGGAGTGACCCAAGGTAATATTATACTTGCTGCAAAAATCGATCATCTTCTTGGATTTGAATGCAGCTGCATTATCTGTTATGATTTTACTAGGACAACCAAAATGAGATAAAATATTTGATTCAAAAAATTGAATGATTACCGTGTCTGTTGCTTATCTAGTCGATATTGCTTCGATCCACTTGGTAAAATAATGGGTTGCTATTAGGATCCACTTGTGCTAAGCCAATGATGTTGGATGAATCTCTCCGATAAAATCGAGTCCCCACTGCTGAAATGGTGCATTGACTTCAACCGGTTTCAAAGGAAGAGGCAACAACTTTCTTTTCCCCTAAAAGACCTGACATTCATGACAGCTCATGATTGTTTTGTAAACATTTGAAAATAAGGTGGGCCATTAATATCCTGCTCTCAAGATTTTGTTTACTGTTGTCTTCCGAAACAAGTGACTGCCACAATCACCCTTATGAAAGTCACTCATTACCTGCTGGGCTTCATCTTCAATTAAACAATTCAGCAAAACACCACCTAGATCCTTCCAATAAAGGGAATTATTCAAAATGCAGAATTTAGTGGCTTTAAGTTTAAGAGTTATACCTTTATTCTTTGACAATTCCGGAGGTGGAGAAAGGTGCTGAAGTAAATACACAATATTTGAATACCAAGGTGACTAAAGGAACATTTCATACACTTGAATCAGGGAGCTATTCTCCTCATCTTCAGACATGGCAGTAATAAGATTTATATTTAACGCATGCAAATTTGATTCTGCCATCAACCTCGCTAGGCCTTGTCCTTTGATTAGCTTTGGAGGCTTGATCTCCAAATCGTATTCTAACATTACTACAATCCATTTTCCCCGTCTTCCTTCCAGATCGGTTTGTACCAACACATCCTTAACTGATGTGTTGGGAACATATGCCAGGCTGTGAGAGTGCAGAATATACACTCGGAAGTCCTTCAAGGCTTTGACAAGAGCAAGAGCCTACTTCTCAATCATGTTGTACTTCAAAGCTGCATCCCTAATAGTTCTGCTGAAGAATGCAATGGGCTTTTCTAGTTGTTCTCTCTCTTGCATTAAAACTACTGCCATGGTATGCTTAGATGCAAATGAGAATAAAATGAAATCTTGTGAATAATCGGGACTAATCAAAACCGAAGTTGTAGATAAAGCATACTTTTCCAAATTAAATTATTTCATAGCATCCTCCATCCATTTCGCCACACTATCCTTCTTCAACATATTGGTAATCTCTCTCAGATGCTCAGCAAGATTAGGTACAAATCTTCGTAAGAAATTCATCTTACCGTTGAATGCTTGTATCTCTTTCTTATTCTTGGGAAAATCTATCTGCTAAATTGCTTCTATCGTTGATGGATCAATGTGAATGCCTTCCTTTGAGATAATATGGCCAAGCAACTTCCCTTCATCCATAGCAAAGAGACTTTTCTTCAGATTGAGTGATATCCCAAATTTCCTACATCGCTGAAACACAATCCTCAAATGGTGAAGACGTTCATCATCTGAATTTGAAAACATTGTCAAATCATCCAAATATACAACCAGAAATACATCCTTTTCATTGGCAAAAGCAATGTCCATTGCACGCTGAAATATGGCTCCGACATTTTTCAAACCAAATGACATTTTAACATAATGGAATGTTCCCCAAGGGGTGGTGAATGCAATCTTATCACGGTCATCTTCATGCACTAGAATCTGATTATATTCGAAATATCCATCAAGCAACGAAATACGCGATGCTCCAACCACTCGCTGGAGAATGTGATCCATCTTTGGTAGCGGGTAATTGTCCTTCAACGACACTTTATTTAAATTTCTGAAATCAATGCACAATCTAATCTCCCCGATCTTCTTCCTCACAGGAACAAGATTCGAAATCCAATCAGAAAATCTAATTCGGACAATTATACCAGCCTTGTACAATTGGTTTAGCTCTTTTTCAATTGAAGGCAGCAACTTGGGATTGATCCTTCTCAGTTTCTGATGGAATGGCTTCTGATTTGGCTTGATAGGAATCGTGTGCTAAATTATGTCTTTGTTATACACCTTTAAATCTGAATAATCCCAAGAAAACACATCAACAAATTCAAACAATAATTTGACATATTTAGACTTTACCTTTGGAGATAATGTCTTTAACAATTTCACAAACTTGGGCTTCTCGGCTGTTCCAAGATTCACAACCTCAACATCTTTGTTTGTTGGCACCAAGCTTGGCTTCCTAGCCACATCATCTTGATCAAAAAGCTTCTCTAAAGGAATAAGACCTTTAGGAATGACATTGTCCTTTAGCTGCAATATTTCTATCTGATTCACTTCAATTTCCAATTCATCATCATCATGATCACAATCTATGGAAGCATCCTTGTAGTTGCCTTCATTTTGCAAGAAATTATTAATCTCCTTATCATCCCAAAACACCTACCAATACCTTAGATTGTCGTGAACACCTGGGCGGTGCTTGACATGGATCTCAAACTTGTTATTGGAATTCATCGGGATCTTCAAATTGCTTGTAGCAATAACAAGAGAATCTGCAATTACATTTTGTGCACAAGGTATGCATGTCAACGTATAATCTGGAAACATCCTTAGGATATCTAAAATTTCATTATGGTAGGCCCTCATCCGTGGATGTTTGGCTTGATATTCACCCTTAACTTGCTTGATTATCAGCTCTAAATCTTCATAGACTGATATCCGTTTTCCATTCAGCTTTTTAAGAATTTTTAAACCTGCAATTAGCACTTCATATTCAGCTTCATTGTTAGAACAATCAAAAGCCAATTTATATGAACAAATTCTAACATTATTAGGGAATTTATTTGGTTGGAACATAGGGTTGTGAATCCAAATCCCAATGCCGACACCTTCCTTACCCACAGCTCCATCAAAATCCATGCTCCGTAGGCCTGCTTCCTCCTCTAAGTGCTGAAAATATGTTTCGTCCTCTTTCTTACCTTGACTGATATCTTCAATTTGCTGTTGTTCGTTACCTTTTTGCTACTACCGAAATGTGGACTACTCAGAGGTACTTGCAAGTTTTTTTCTTTCTTGATCAAGTACTACTCTGAAATTTTTTGAAATCTCTGGCACATCTTCTACTTCAACTAACTGACTATCAATATCATTCAAGCCACTATCTGAATATAATACAAACGATTCTAAATCTGTATGTACAACATTAATTGGATGATTGAGTGTTTTCTCCTTGCTTGTGATCATGTACTTCATTTTCTTCTCCCTATATTATTTTCTCAATTGACCAAATACAGGAATGGTAGCATAGGAGAAATCTAGTTGTAAATTCCCTTTAAGCTTTGCACCCCACGATCTAGACAAAATCATACCAAGCCATGGCAGAATGTCTGCAACAACCACATCCATGAGAACATTCTTGGTTGGGATTTGATCTAACGACACCACCAAGTCTTTGATAAGACCGATACATCGGACCCTACCGGAATAAAAAGAATAGAGGTCATGATATTTATGAGTAATTTCAAGGCCCAATTTCTCCATAATGGCTTTTGGAATTAGATTATGGGAGGCTCCGGAATCAAACATGGCATTATGGAGGACATACTCGTGCAATCTAAGGCTTATATAGAATGGAGGCACTTCACTATCCTCAAATTGACCTTCTAAAGCAGGGCCAAAGATGAGTTCTGGGTGATCATCTTCTACATTTACCATATCAGATAAAGGATCTATGTTCAAAATTTTGGACACTTGGTTTTTATAAATATTGTTCTTCATCAATTCAGTCAAAGGAATTGAAACCTTTAATTTAGCAATTTCATTTTCTAAACTAAAAGATGAAACTTTATCTACCTCTTTGACTGAAGAGTCCTTCTTTTCTACCTTTTCCTTTGTTGCACTTTACTGATTGGTCTTCTCATTTGTAGATGATCCCTTACTGGAAGTTGGGTCAGCAGGCTCCTTCCCTTTCTTCTGAGTGTTTGAGGAGTCATTTTTGGGTTGCGCTTCCTTTCTCTTTTGAACCGGGCTGATTGGTACATCTCTGCTTCTTAATGAATATTTCTTCTGCTATGCTATCAATGCATTCATATATCCCCTCTTATAATCATCCGACTCATCCTCTAAAACCCCTTCATTTGCTAGTATATAATATTCATCCTTTTGAACATTTGGAACCTCTGAATATTCTTCATCTTCCATGAGAAAAACGGGCAAACCATCAACAGTAAAGAAATGATTTTCCTCCACCACCGGATCATCATCATCTTCACTCTCCATTCCGTGTACATAATTTTGTTACAAAGGAGATTTGACTTGCTACTATGATGACTGATCTTGTGCCTTCTGTTCCCTTTGTTTAATCCTAGACTGAGGTTGCTGCTGTCCTCTGAAGTTTGGATTTTTTATTGTGGTTTCAAGCTTATCTGCAATTGTCAACCGATCAAACATCTTCTCAATTTTCCAGAGTATAGCATCTGCCTTAACATCTGAGGAAGATGCTTCTTCCTTTATAGTCACTTTCTTTTCCATCTTCATCCTTGCTCTTTTGGCCAACATATTTGCCTCTACACTTACTGTGTTCTTCTTCATATCCTCAAGTGTGGTAGGATCTCTTTCTCTTAACTGATATTCCATATCAGGATCAAAGCCATTGAGAAATTTGATCAATGCTAACCCCATTGGTGGCTTAATGTCAACTAGAATAGCATTATAAACTGTATTGAACCTTACACAGTAATCTTGGACACTTTCACCTACATTTCTTTTTATATTTTCATACTCAAATAGAATTTGGAGTGGATTTTTCTTTACCTCCCATCAGTCCAGAAATTGTCTATGTAGAATCGGCAAAGTATTGATGGATCACGCTGGTAATGCTTTGAACCACTTTTGCACCTCACCTCCAAATCTTTGCACAAATAATTTCATGGTCACATTCTCTGCATCTACCTCATGGAGATCGAAGAAGTCATTCATCCTGTAAACATTTTGCTGCACTGTAATACCTCGAGTGGCATCGAACAATGGTATCTTACTTTGGTAATCAGCGGGCATAGCATCCAAGATCTGAGGTAGAACGAGAGGTGCAAATCTGGCAGCCATGACTCGAGGTGGATTTGAAACTGATGTTGAAGTAATTAAGGGATTTGTGACAACAAGAGGAGTTGATGTAGCAGAAGTGATGGGTGTTTGAGGAGTAATGATAGGCTGTGGAGGGAGTAGAGGTATGAATGGAGGCGATGGATGATTCTCTCAAATATGAGGGAATGATGATGAGGCAAAAGATGTTGAAGCCAAATCAGAGAGTTCAGGAATTCGATCATTGGTGATAGATGACTGAGGAGAGTTTTGAAGATTACGGTTACTTATCAATTTGGCCTTTTCGATTTCAAGGTCTTTGGTGAATTCTGGGTTTGCAACTATGTCGAGCAATTCACTGTCCAATGTGGTTCTAAACAAAGATAGACCAACGTATTCATCAAAAGGAAGATCTTCAAGGAACAACCACTCCATAGGGCATGAATGGGATCTGAAAACCGGTCTAGGACTGGATAAACTATCTTGTCTGAGAATCCTAGGAATGAGATTAGGATTTTCAAATACGGGAGGAGGATCGGGATCAAGATTGGACCTAGTGTATCTTCTTGAAGCCAGTGTGTTCAAAAATTTTCAAGAGTTTGATATTACTTTACAACATTCCACTTTTCAGCCTACTAAATTCTAAAAGTATCATCCAAAGTTCATAACTTCTCAATTGTACTAGGGTGATTTATCTTTCTTCCCCGGTATGGTCGCCACTATGTTAGAGCCTAGATCGACCTCAAGTTGAAGGGAGGCAATCCTAGGATAACCACAAACCATGCTTAACCTGGTAGCTAGCCCTACTAAAACGGGAGAGGGCTCTCTCCTTGTCAATCTCAGTTGAGATGACTAAATTTAATATGGATTTTAGGCTAGGTATAGTAGCTCTAGGGTTTTTGGTTGATTTTGATGGTTTTTTTACTGGATCAAATGGAGTAGGCAGCTTGGGTTAGGGAAATCAAGTCAGAAATTGCAGGGTGTTCCATAGGGTGAGGTAGGTAGGTGTTTTAGCACTTGGAATTGAGTGAGATGGTAGGTCTAATACTGGTGAGGAGTTGAGTAGGGAATGTATAGATCATGAGTCCTCTTCAAATAGCTGAAAACATCAAAAACTAAATGTATTCCCAAGGCAGAGCACTGTTATCAATGTATTCTACCAATATATCTTGATTCATTTACTTAAGAAGAATGAAATAGGTTTTGGCACATATAACACATGAGAAAAACTAATGAAAAAAGGAGAAACAATTCCAAGACACATTACCATAAGAAACCCATAAAAATAGTTGCAAACCCTGGTTTATTTCCTTGCCAAACTACTGTAGTGATATACATTGAAACTCAAAGCATCCATAAGAGTCCAACCTTTACAAATGAATAAGAAAGTACATAATATAGGCATAAAACCACCTATTCTAGCCATCAGGGGTCGAATCCATGAGAAGGGGGATGGTTTCAAACATATCTAAACTAAGAACAGGAATATAGGCTATGGAACAACTTGCCTCTAAAGCCAAGGAGACTGATTCATTTACCCCCAAACCACCTCAAAATGATGTATCTACCGTCAAGAGTCATTCTATAATTACATTTACATAGAATAGCATCATTTACATTCATAAATTCATCCATAATGAGAGTAAAAGCCAATTTGTGAAAAAACTAGGTGAAAACTGGATTTTTTAGCAAAACTAGCAAAATTCATCCTATGCACAGCGCCACTAATCCAATGCGCAGCGCCACTTCAGACCAAGTTTTAGAGGCCTTCCCCTTGACCAAATTGAGGCCAAGATGGCTTGTTGGAAAGGTCTACCTGTCTAGCATTTGGAACATCTTGAATTTCTGAATTTGGAGGTAATTTACCCCCTCAAAAATGGAATCTCCCAAGACTGCTTCTTGTGTGTCCAAAAAGTGGCAGAGAGGTCATTTTTTGATGGTTTTTTGGCCTTCAAGTGACCAAGATGTTAGGACCTCATATTGTCTCTTTCTGACTATACATTTTGTTATAATATCACCCTTTTCAACCCATATTTGAAAGTCCTTGTTAGTGTTTTGACTCAATTATTCCAAAGGTATGCAGTGACTCTTCTCATCACTATATGTTTAATTATTTAACATATAATCATGCTATCTTCATAATTAATCTTTGAAGTTGATTAGTTGCTGATCAATTAAAGAATGATGTGCAGCCCACATTGCTGAAACTGCCTGAAGTTGGCGGGACTATCTTTTTCAGTTGCTGAAACAGCAGGAACAACACACAAATATTGAAGCTGAAATAGCAAGAACAACACGCAAATCTCGAAGTTGAAACAGTTGAGATTTGCGTACTAAATTTGACAGCAACAGAGGAACCCGATCGATCACTGAGGAAGCTGTTACATTGGATGTAACGTTCATAATCTAAAGACAGTATTGCTGTAACAACATTCTGTTGATGGGAAACTGATTTCCCTATTTTTGTATAATGGGTTGAACTAGAATCTATAATGTAAATCTTTTGCAATAGATGTCTCCTCTTTATAAAGAGGATACATCTACATTAGAAGGGGGATGAACAGACTATAACAAGAGGTTTTAGCTAAAGGAACGAGACTGAATCTTTTCTGTAATATGGTATATTGATGGATGAATAAATTTTTGTTCTGAACATCTCATTTTAGTTCTTGTTTCCTTGGGAATCTTGTGAGAAGGACAGGGCCCACCTTCATCACAAGATTCACCCATTATCTTTCTGCAGTGTGTTAAGTGTGATTTCTGTTCATACCTTGTTAACAAGTACTATTTATAGATGTTGTTTTACCTTTGCTGAAACTCTGTTTCTTTCTTAATTGATTGATGTTATTTCATGAGTGTCTCACCAGTGATTAGGTTTACAGAGTGAATTGGCGAACTAGATAAACAGAGGCAAGTGTTGAAAGTTCCCACTCTGGGGATAGGGTCCTGATCCTCTATTACAACATAGCCATTGTTTTCCTTTGCAGATTTATTCCTTCTGTTCAATTATTAATCTCTTGTTAGATATCTGCAATAGAGTATAATTGTTGTAACACAGAGTGGAGCTTTAAACGAGATGTGATTTGTTTGTACTACAACTTTTAGTGCTTTTAAGATTGAGTACATATAGTACGTAGTTGCCTTCGAAATAATCAGACTTCCCTGGGTTGAAAATTTATGTGGCACTCGACTACTTAATTAATAAGAAATTAAAGTGACCAACATTTTGGCGCCATTGCCGGGGAAGGCGACCGTAGATTTTAAGAGCATTAATGATTTTCTTTTATATGTACAGGATGCATGAGAGGACGTACGAAAACTAATCCTACAGGCGGCAAGGGCAAAGGTAGAGGAGGAAGGAAAACTTTCATTGACGACATTATTTTAAAAGCTGAAACATCTCAGAGGATAAGCTCTTAGAGGCCACAGAATCAGCACTCTCTCTAGACGGACTACGAAATAGAGGAAGTATTGGGACCTGAAAGGGCCGAAGAGGCAGTAGAACAAACTGAGGAGTCAGTGGAAGACATTGAAGAACCAATAGAAGATATTGAAGTTGAGGAACCAGTTCAGAACATTGAGAGTCCAACAGAAAGCGCTGAAGACCGGGCAAGTGAAACAGGGGAACAACCAATGGATGGACTCTTTGGTGGGGGACGAAGAGAAGGAAGAGGAGAGAATTCCCTTTCCACCTTGGAATTCCCTATTGAGGATCTTCCCAGAGGGGCAACTCCTATGAAGAACATCCCACTCTCAGCCCTACCTAATTTCCATGGTTTATCATCTGAAGACCCTAATGAATTTCTATTTGAGTTTGATATATTGTGTAGAAGTTATGATTATGTTACTAATCCTCAAAAGTTAAAGTTATTTCCAACAACATTAAAAGGAAATGCACTGAGATGGTTCATGAGCCTGGGAGGACATGTGATCACAACATGGGAGCAGATGAAGGAGAAGTTTCTGGCCAAATACCAAGACTATTGTAGAATTGAGACTTCTGTGATTAGTCATTGTTATAGGGAGAGCTTCAGCGTAAATCACATAAGAAAGATTTCTGCCAACGCGTTTCGAACCAACCCATGTGGTTCATCGTCAGGACAAGTTGAAAATGCAGATCTAGCTCAGCGTTATAAATAGCCCAAACAGAGACTCCAACGGCTAAATTACTCCAACGGCTACTTTATCCTTCAAGAACCCCAGTCAAACTTCCTCTAATTAAATTTAATATTAAAATGTTATTAAATTCAGAGCTAGGTCAATTAGGTATAAATAATTCATTTATTTAATTACCTCAAAAAAATTATATACATATATATATTACTATTTATTTAATTGACTTATTAGATATATATGTATATTCTAATATTATTGTACCTAATCTTCTAAATGCCCTCTATGTTATTATTTTTACCCTAATTAATTCTATTTATAATTAATTGGTAATAGATTTTATAGAAGACCGTTAAATTGGGTCTATTAATAATTTATTAAAATAATAATGCATTATATATACGTTGATTATTGAGATTATATGTGTAAAATAATACTATATATAATAAGTCCTATAAAAATAATAGCTTAATTAATTTATAATAATATATGTATGTCTTAAATAAAAATACGAGGGGTTATTGTATTAATTTTATAGAAAAAAAGTTAAATTAGGATAATTGCAGATTAATTTGATATTATATTGTAAATGTCCTCTCATAAAACGATAAGGCGTTGAACAGATAGATCGTTAATATCGTCTTTAATTTTTGTTTTGGAATCTCATAAGTTTGGAAAATTAAACGGAAGTGAAGTGGAGTGCCTTTTAGTAAAGGATTGAAAAGCGTTCATAATCAGGAATGCTTTTACTTTTCCGTGACTGGAATTAACTTATCTCAGCATTACCATCCTTTCCCTTTCATCTCGTAACTCGATTCCTTACACACAACCATATCATTTTGTCCAATGGTTGGCATTTTACAACCGAAGGTATTTATCATCAATTCCTATTACCAACGCTCTTTTAGAGAGTTTTTGTTCTATTTTATATTATATAAATTTTTACATAAGTTTCTTTGTTTTTATATTATAGTTATGGGTATAACTGTATTAAAAGTATTAATGTGGTTGATATAAACCAAAAGTTTCATTTATATTTATTATTGGATAAATAATATTATTTGTATTTAAAAAATTATATATGTTAATAATATGTAATAAAATAATAATAATAAGAAGTATTATTATTATTATTATTTAATTTGAAATTATGTAATATAAATATGAACCCTGAAATTAATAAATTTTAGGGATTGATATTATAAATTCAAGAGAATACTAAACTCAAGGGGTTAATACTAAAACTCTAAGGAATAAATTATAACCCAATGGATAGTAAACCAAAGGGATTATTACTAAAAACCATAATGTTTCTAGTATTAATCTTGTAGGTATCCTATTCCCTTGGATTTATAATATCAGTCCTTTGGGTATATTAATCTAAGTGTTCATATTCCTAGGGTGTGATATTATTCATAGGAATATAATATTAATCCTTAGGTTCAATATAAATCATGGTCAACCAAGGGTTTATATACCTTGGATTTATAATATTAGTCACCTGAGTTTATAATATCTTGGGGTTTTAATATTAACCATTG
Organism: Pinus taeda; assembly: GCA_000404065.3. Taxonomy (NCBI): domain Eukaryota; kingdom Viridiplantae; phylum Streptophyta; class Pinopsida; order Pinales; family Pinaceae; genus Pinus; species Pinus taeda. Next base: position 49,317 of record APFE030208308.1, read on the forward strand.
AGTTTAGTATTCCATTGGGTTTATAATATTAATCCCTTCGATTTACGAATGCAATGGTTCATATTCCTAGGGTTTAATACTAAAACCCCAAGGGATTATGAACCAAAGGCAATAATATTAACCCAAGGTATAATAAAACCTATGGATTAATACTAAAAACCCAAGGAGTTATTAACCCAAGGGAATACTATTAAACCCTAGGGATTAGTATTATAAACACAATGTATATAAACCTTAAGAAAGATATTAGAAACCATAAAATAAACATGGTTGACCATGGTTAACAATAGTTGGATTTCATTTTGAGACAATCATTGTCCCAATGCCATGTTGGACCATGGTCAACAATATTTATCCTAGGGTTATAATATTTATCTTATGGTTTATATACCTTGGGTTTATAATATTAATTCTTTTGGTTTATAATCCCTTAGGTTTAATTTTAAAAATCCAAGAAACTATAAACGATAAGGAATAATATTAAACAATAGCGATTAATATTAATTACAAACCCTATAAATAATACTATACCTCAGAATATTATACCATTGGTTTTTAGTATTAAATGCAAGGGATTATAAACCCAAAGGAATAAAATTAAACCCACAAAATTAATATTATAAACCCAAGATATATAAACCCTAAGATATTAAATACGCTCGAATAAAGATGGTTGGCTATGGTCAACCATGGTCCAATGTCGCATTGTAACAATGATTGGCTCAAAATTGAAAATCAACCATTTTTCAACCATGGTCAACCATGTTTATTTTAGGTTTTATAATATTTATCTAAGGTTTTATATACCTTGGGTTTATAATATTAATCCCTAGGGTTTAATATTATTCTCTTGTGTTTATAATTCCTTGGGTTTTTAGTATTAATCCCATGGGTTTATTATCCCTTCAGTTAATATTATTCCCTTGGGGTTTTAGTATTATATTATAGGAATATGAACCTTTAGATCAATAGACCCAATGGATTGATATTATAAACCCAAGGGAATAATAAACCCAATCGGTTAATACAAAAACCCCAAGGTATTATAAATCGAAGGGACTAATATTATTAAACCGAATGGGCTAATATTATAAATCCAATGTATATAAACCCTTGGTTGACCATGATTTATATTGAACTTGAGGGATTCATATTATAAACCTATGAATAGTATTATACCCTAGGAATATGAACCCTTAGATTAATATACCCAATGGATTGATATTATAAATCTAAGGGAATAATAAACCCAAGGGGTCAGTACTATAAACTCAAGGAATATAAACGTCAGGGTTAATAGAATTAATGAATTAGGTTTATTATCCCTTGGGTTAATATTCTTCTGTTGGGTTTATAATCCCTTGGGGTTTTATTATCAACCCCTTACGTTTATTGTTAACCCCTTGGGTTTATAATATCAATCCGTTGGGATTATAATATAAATATTATAAACCCTTAGACAATGGTTGACCATGATTGATTTCAAATAGAGAGAATATTTGTCACAATGAGACAAAGAACCATGGTTGACAATGGTTGATTCCCATATTAAGACAATATTTGTCAGAGTGTGACATTGGACCATGGTTGACCATTATTAAATTTATAAAACATGGTAAACCATAGTTGACCATAGTTGACCACGATCTATTATAAACCCAAGGGAATAATAAACCATAGGGATCAATACTAAAAACCCAAAGGACTATAAAACTATGTGAATAAAATTAAACCCTACGGATTGATATTATAAATCAAGGGAATAAAAATTATAGACCCAAGGTATATAAAACCTAAGATAAATATTATAAACACTAAAATAACATAGTTGAGCATGGTTACTTTCCATATTGACCATGATTGATTTTCATATCGAGATAATCTTTGTCACAACACGACATTAGGCTATAGTTTATTTCCATATTGAGACAATATTTGTCACAATGTGACATTCGACCATGGTTGACCATGGTTGATCATGATTAATATTATAAACCAAAGGGAATAATAAACCTAAAGGATTGATATTATAAACCCAAGGGATTAATACTAAAAGCCGAAGGGATTATGAACCCAAGGGAATAATATTAAACCTAAGGGATAAATATTATAAACCCAAGGTATATAAACACTAAGATAAATATTATAAAAACTAAAACAAACATGCTTGAACATGGTTGATTTTCATATTAAGATAAAGCTTATGACAATGCGACATTGACAAATCGTTTACCATGGTTCACCATGGTTGATTTACATATCGAGATAATCTTTTTCACAATGTGATGTTGGACCATGGTTGACCATGGTTGATTTTAATATCAAGACAATCTTTGTCACAATGCAACATTCGACCATGGTTGACCATGATTGTCCATGATTGTCCATGATTTTCATAGGGAGATAATTTTTGTCACAATGCGACATTCATCCATGGTTGTTGATGGTTGGCTATGATTGACCATCATTGCTATTATAAACCTAAGGGATTGATATTATAAACCCAAGAGAATAATAAACCCAGAGGGATTATGAATCGAATGGAATAATAGTAATCCCAAGGGACAAATATTAAAAACCGAAGGCATATAAACCCTAAGATAAATATTATAAACACATGGTTGACCATGGTTTATTTTCATATTGAGAAAACTCTTATCATGATCTAAGGTTAGACCATATTTGACTATGAATGATTTACATATCGATACAATATTTGTCACAATGAGACATTAGACCATCGTTGAGCTTGGTTGATTTTCATATCAAAACAATTTTTGTTAGAATGTGACGTTTGACAATGGAAACCCTGGTATATTTCCATATGGAGACAATGTTTTTCACAATGCACATTCGAGACCATGGTTGATTTACATATCGAGACAATCTTTGTCACAATGATACGTTGAACCATGGTTGACCATGATTTATTTTCATATCGAGACAATTTTCTCACAAGGTGACCTTCAACCATTATTTACCAAGATTGACCATGGTTGGCCATATCGATGGCCATAATTGAGCATGATTGTCCATGATTTTCATATGAAGACAATTTTTGTCATAATGCAATATTCGACCATGGCTGACCATTATTGGATATGGTTAACCTTGATTAACCATGATTGATATTATAAATCTAAAGAAATAATAAACCCAAGGGATTAATATTATAAACCCAAGGGAATAATAAACCCGAGGGATTAATACTAGAATCCCAAGGGATTATGAACCCAAGGGGATAATATAACCCTAAGGGACACATATTATAAACCTAAGGTATATAAACCCTAAGATGAATATTATAAACACATGTTTGACCATGGTTGATTTTCATATTGAGACAATCCTTATCACAGTGCGATGTTAGACCATGGTTGATCATAGATGGTTTACATATCAAGACGATCTTTGTCACAATGCGATGGTAGACCATGGTTGGCCATGGTTGATTTTCATATCAATATGTCGTAATGTGACATTATATCATGGCTGACCATGGTTCATTTTCATATCGAGAGAATCTTTTTCGTAATGTGACATTCGACCATAGTTGAACATGATTGTCCATGATTTTCCATGATTTTCATATGGAGACAATTTTTGTCACAATGCAACATTTGACCATGGTTGACCATAGTTGGCTATGATTGACCATGATTAACCATGATTGACCATGGTTGACCATGTTTCATTCTATAAAACATGGTTGACCATGGTTAACCATGATTGTCCATGATTGTCCATGATTTTCATTTGGAGACAATTTTTTCCACAATGCAATATTCAAGACCATGGTAGATTTACATATCGAGACAATCTTTGTCACAATGTGACATTGGACCATGGTTTACCATGATTGATTTTCATATCAAGACAATCTTTGTCAATATTCGACATTCGACCATGTTTCGCCAAGATTAACCATGGTTGACTTCTAATAAATATATATTTATATTTAATATAAAAATATTAATATTTAAATTTTTAAAATTTAAATAATATAAATATTATTTCATCATAAAAAATTGAATTTAAATTATCTTAAACATCTTCATTTTATCTAATGCAAAGTGGTTATGAAATGCTATTTATAGACATATTTTTCACTTAAATATGTCTACAAGGTGAAAAGTTTCTAGAACCCTTCACATTTTCACTCACGTTTTAAATATCATTGGCACAATGCCCGCCTCACATTTCTTCCAAAAATAACAATCGATACGTGCTTCGACCATACATATAACTGTTTTCCTTTGAATCTTAAATACGTAACACAATTTATTTTTTAGACAATTATGGTTTTGTGGTTCAATGACTCTTCAAGATAATTATCTCTATAGTGAGGCCCAACCTGTCTTGAATCCAAAGAAAAAACCCACATCCAATCCCTTTTTGGTGGTTGAACATTTGTTTTGTGTAGATGGTTTCCCCATCTCATCTCATCTCATCCAATATGAAGTGCATACAGGCACGATGTATTAAACAAACCATCCGCCATCGTGCAATCTCATCCAATATGAAGTGCATACAGGCACGATGTATTGAAACAAACCATCCGCCGTCGTGCAAGAAATCGTGGTGAAACTTTTGCATATCGATTATCCACACTTTTCTGTATCGATTATCCAAAGCATATCGAGTATCCATCTTCTACTTTTATGACAAATGGAAACACATAGAAAAAGGAGGAGACAACATAGAAAAATCAAACTCTTCAAGTTTCCATTAGGCCCAGCCATCCATCCATAACTCAGATCAAGCGTATTCTCTTTAAAGTCAATTGAGACCGTCCATAAAAAAGAAAAGTGAGACTGTCCATTAAAAAAACGTCAATGATGACACATCCACCTAGGGCCAATATAGGGAAGCCTTCAGCTAAATATTATTTAAAAATTAAATAAAGAATCATTTACCATTATAGTTTTTAATTATATGCATATTTTTATTTTTATTTCAAATTAGGTATCTTATGTCTCTCCATTTCCATTGAATATTCAAATTTACAAGAGACACGATCTCATTCAAATATGCGAGGATGAATAAAACATATTTAGTTTTTCAATGAGAAGTGGAGAAATTTTATTCATAAAAACATGCATTCATAGCTTTCTACATGAGTACAAATTGAACATAACATGATCCAAAACTCGCTTGCTAATGAACATCCAAAATTTTGTAATTCACAAAATACATCCTTGCTAATAAGTTGAATCGATATCATAGAGAGTGAGTTGGGTTCTTATCCCCTTATGCTTTGATCATTCAAAATCTAGAGATCATATTTGCACAAAGCATATTAGTAGGAGGTCGACTACACATGGGAAACAAGAGAGTGACATTAGGGAGAGGGATAGGAAGATAGAGCTCATTTAACTTAATTTGCGTCTAACTTATTTTGTTCACTAACCATTGGAATTGTCGTTAATGTTAGATTAACATGTGAGGAGAAGAGGCCACTTATGTTGTCAATTGTTCCTTCTAACTTGTAGATAGTGAAATGCATCCTCAAATCATCTAGCTCAAATTTGAATATGAGAGGGAGCTCTGAAAACAATGTTGTCAAGGGAATGAAATATTGACCAACAAAACCATTTAGGAAGGTGATATTGAAATGCACCATAAAAATTCACACTGTTAACCCTGAGAGGGGCACCATCTACTTATCCATAAATGAAGCCATCCTCACAAGTTTGGAGCGAATGTGCCTATATTGTGGACTTCACTCCCTACTACAAAGAATTTGAACACATGATAAAACCTATGATGCGGAAACTACCGTTTGAGAATCTAAACATTGTTGTACCAATATTACATCATTCTGCTGCCATCCATGCATGATGAGTGTTGACCATAATGAGCTCATGGCATTTCCTGCTATGAGATTTCTTGATTTGACTTCAAGGGAACACTGCCTAATTTTCCAATTCATCATCTGGAGCGAATGTAATTGATTATTAACAATGGCTAACTCAAGATAATGAGTGAGAAAGGATTCAATAAGGAATTCAACTTTGGTCCTTGCAATAGAGTGTAAAATTTAGCTTAGTTGTTGGAAGCATGGCGCAAGCTCCACGAAAAGGAATAAACACATTTCCTCCAAGGTAAAAAACAATCCCATTATTACATAATAATCCTAGGATAAAGCATATAGTTATAATATGTTGAACCTATTAAGTGAATATGAAAATGGAAATATATAGAAAATTTGAATAAAATATATTATTTGATATGTTTAATCCAATATTTATCCTATAATTATCAAGTTGAATCGCATGTATAGATATACTAAATTTTTAATTGTCTCAAAAAAACTTCCATAAAAAAATCAAACTTCATTATCAAACAAGAACACAGTTATGTTTTGCAATAAGGGAAACTAGACCTGCGAATTGTGAGATCTATAGTTTGTCATCCAAAGCCATTGAAAAATATTACTAGCCTCCATCCAATTTTATGACATACACCAGGGAAGAAATAAAAAATAACAATTTCTAGTTATAGCTAGTTAGACATCATCTAGAAGAAACTAATTTACAGATAATCCAAAAGGTCGAGAAAACATCAATTATCGTATCATGTTGCTTGGGTCGAAGCCTAGGTGGTTGAGCCCGTTGGATCTTGCAGCTTGAGGCCGCATTGTGGATGACCTTCTATGTGCTCCATGTCAACAGTGAAGTTGGATAAGCAAGAGTAGTGGTGGCATTGGACTCATTACATTTCATTAAGGCAAGCTACGATATCATTTTCATCCTCGTAATTTTCTTTGAGTACCATGTCGAGGAGCTTCTTCATTTTCCAATGGAAGTTGATGGAATTGAGGTCTTAACTCTACCTTCCCTTGGTATGGCTAGTGTTAAGGACCCAACTAGCTAATTCAATTTGTATTTGAAAGTTAGAGTGGCCATGGTGATCATTATCGATTAAAGTTTCTAACTTGTGAATTTCCTCTTGGATTTCAAGCATAGTGGGGGAATGGAAAATAGCCATAGATATTTAAGCTTTTATTTAATCCCAAGGTCTTCCTTGATGGCCTCGACCTCCAAGCTATTTTTAAAGGTCCATACACTAATGGGGTGTAACACTCAAAGGATAGATATGCACAATGAAAGAAAACCCTTATATAGAGGAGTACCAGTGAGGAAAATGGAAAGAAACAAGGACACAGTCGAAAGAAACTTCATGGTTTGCTTCAAAGATGGCCTAGGGATGGTGTTATCTAACAATGGTAAAGGAGGGGAGTACAAAGGATAGTTGTGGTAATGGTCAATCAAGCATAAAACCTTGGGCATGCCAACTAGTTTCCAAACCATTGAGCTGCGAAAGCCAAATTCCACCATGGAAGTATAAATAGGCTAAAACTTATTCAAATATTGGGCATTCAAATATTTATTGCATGAATGTCATCTCATGAAGAGTTCATCTATTGTAGGGAAAAATTCTTGTTCTCGAGACACTAGCCATTCTTAGTCAGACCCCCACTATGACCACTTCCAAAATCCAAGGGATCGCTATGACTAGAACTACCTCCCAAATCCAAGCTGGAATTGCTGTCATAGGGTGTACCATGAAGGCTAACATTTGGGGGACTAGTACCTCCATGCACTATAATGTCAACAAAAGATAGTGTTAGGATATTTCGACACGTACGAATCGTTAAGTATAACTTGGTCTAGTATAGAGTTAGGTAAAGTGTGTTTCTTTACTATGTACATTTGTAACTTACAATTCGACGGTCACGATATGTAGTGATCCGACGGTTCATTCTCTCCTCGATATTACTGACACTTGATCCGTGGCTTGACACCTGATTGGTCCATGAATTCTATTTAAAGCGCATGGAGGGTCATTTGTAGGTTCACCACGCATGAGAGAAGCTTATGTAAATTTTCATTCTTTTATTAATAAATTTCCTGTAGTAGTCACGTTGGCGCATGCCGTGGACTGTTTCCCTCTCTGAGGGTTTTAACCACGTCAAAATACTGGTGTATTGATCTGTGAGCTGTTTGTGAGCGGTGTCCTTTTGGTGTTCTGTCTGAGGAACTTACCCTGTAAATTCCTACATCATTAACTTGCCCTAGGGCTGCTCCTATCAATTTATTTGAGGCATCTGTATGAATGTGGAAAGGTAGGGCCTAGTTTGGTCCTCTCAAAATTGGGGCAGTCACCAGTTTACTTTTCAAGGTATCCAGGGCTTCTTGACAGTTGTCATTCCATATGAACTCAACATCTTTTCCCAAAAGACCAAATAATGGAGAGGCTAGCTTACTGAAATCCTGAATGAATTTTCTATAACACCCTGCTAAACCTAGGAAACTTCGAACATCTCTTACCTTTTAAGGAGGTGGGACCCTTTGGATGATTGAAATTTTGTTGGGGTCCACTTGTAATCCTTGCTGAGAGATTGCATGACCTAGCACAGTCCGTTCAGTCATCAGGAATTCATATTTTTCGGGACTGGGGGACAGGTTCATTTGAATACACTTTTCCAAAACTTTTCCCAGGTTAGACAAAGCTTCTTGGAAGTTAGAACCATAAGGGTTAAAGTCATCCATATAGATTTCCACTTCATCATGAACCAGTTCAACCAATATACTCAATACTGCTCTCTGGAAAGTGGCGGGAGCATTGTACAATCCGAAAGGAAGGACCTGATATGCAAAGGTACCCCAAGGATAGGTGAAAGTGGTCTTATATTGGTCTTCTAGACTGATTTCAATCTGGTTGTACCCGCTAAACCCATCTAGGAAGAAGAATAACTTCTTCCCTGCCAGGTAATCTAACACTTGATCTATGAAAGGAAAAGGAAAATGGTCTTTCTTGGTGGCCTTGTTTAGTTCTCGATAATCAACACAAATTCTCCACTTCCCATTTTTCTTTGGCACTAGCACCAAAGGAGAGACCCATTCGCTATTACAGATAGGGTAGATGAATCCTACATCCAGTAACTTTTACAGTTATTCTTTGACAACGTCCTTAAGGGCAAGATTCATCCTCCTTTGAGGCTGCCTAACTGGTTTGAAATCTTCCTTAATGTAATTGTGATGAGTACAGACTGAAGGGTGCACTCCCTTCATCTCCTTATAGCTCTAAGCAAAATCATCCAAGTGGTTTCTTAATAAGCTACACAGTTCTTTCTCCTGAGAGGTGGATAGGGATAAGTTGATTTTCAAGGTTCTTTCTGGGCCTAATTCCATACTCTTAACTTGGAGAGAGGTCAGTTCAGCCACACAGAGATCAACTAAAGGATTGACTTGGGTTTCTTCCACCAACTCTTCTAGTGGTAACACAATAGGGGGTGGATTATGAATCAAGTTTTCAATTAAATCACCCTCAATTTGTGCTCCCTCCGCCCCATGGTAGCTTTCACTAAACACAGTGGTGTGGAATAGACTTCATCCTCATCTTCCTCCTCCAACCAGAGAGGTAAATCATGTTCTAACAAAGGTTGGGCAGGGGGATATAGGACTAGCTGCTTAGACATATGTCCATTCTTGATTGTCATGTTTCCAGTTGGATAATTGATGTAGGCATCTGCAGTAGCCAACCACGCTCTTCTCAGGATGAGGGGATACCCAATGAGCTTTTCCTTTTGTTGGAGAACTAGGAAATCAGTAGGATACTCCCAAGAATCGATGGAGACCATTACATCTTCCACAATCCTTTCAGGGGTCATGGTGGAGCGGTTTGCTAACTCTAGTATTGTTGTGGTCTTTCTCAGGGAGCCCTAAAGGTTGAGCTTGAGCAAAGTTTCATTGTTCATCACATTAATGGAAACCCCTAGATTAGTCAGGGTATGGGGAATTATGGTGCCATTGATGTGGACATCGACTACAGGGCTTCTAGTGTCTAGATATTTTAGACAGATTACCTACCCCAACATCAAGTCCGACAGTTGTCCTATGACATTCATAATTGGAGCATCTCTGCTATGCCTGCCTAGGTGCCTTAAGAACTTCTCCTTGATCATCTTGTTGTATATAGGCACAACGTTTATGGATTGGAGAAGTGGTATCTTTACACATAATTGTTTCAATTCTCCCAGAAGTTCAGTTTCTTCTAGGGTAGGTTGTGTTGTTCTAGATAATCTCTCAGGAAAGGGTGGAGTGGCTTTTGGTTCACTTTTCTCTTTTTCTTCCTCATCCTCCTTAGGGGGAGGCTGGCTATCTCGGAGAACCTTTCGAGATCATAGGTTAATTTCCTGAATCTCCACAACATAGGTCGGGCATGATGGTTCCCCACTATATACCTGTTGGGCCTATTTGTTATTCGGGTTCAGGTTCATATGAGCAGGTATTTGGGGCTGCCTTGGTGGAACAGGAGGCAATGGTTGGGGTTGAGCAGGTGGTGGAGGCAAAAGAGTTGGAGGAAAGATGTACTAGGGCCTCCACCCTTGATGAGGTACATTCCACTGAGGTTGTGGCTAAGCATAAGAGTGAAATGAATGAGCAGCTGGTTGTGCATGGTACTGAGATGGATATGACCAAGGAGGGGGTGTGGACCAGGAAGGAAGAGCAGGGGGGCCAGAAGAAGGGCTGGACATGGCTTGATTGGGGTTGTAATACATCTAGGATGTCCCTTGCATTCCCTACTGGTAAGCTCTGGGCCCATATGGCCTCCTTTAATTCACGAAATAGAGTGGTTCAGTGGCTCCTTCAGCCCCTTGGTATGCAGCTTTAAGTCTGGGCAAGGAAGGGCACTGATTTGTAGAATGGTCTTCTTCACAGACTGAACACACTTAGATAGAGTTCAATGGACATTCATTCCTAGGATGCCTTCTGTTGCACCTAGGACAAAATATGGCCAGGGCCCTTTCTGCTTCTTCTTGTTTCCTTTTGATATGTAATGTATCCATTTTCATGGCAAGAGTCTGCATCATCTCGCTCTTGAAATCTTCCAGTATATTTCCAAATTCACCTCTAAGGGATGAACTGGATGAGGATGTACTAGCTAGGGGTTGACTTGCCCTACCTCTCTTTCTAGTTGCCCTAGAATCGTTTCTAAAAACAATCTTTATGTATTCATAGGGTAGTTGGTAGATGTCCCTGCTACCCAGAAAATGGAGGGTATCTAGAAGGTCTTCCGAGACTCCTCTGAGCAGGACCAACTTCAAAGATTCAGGGTCAAGTGTGCACTTGACCCTTTTATAACTGAGCTAAAACCTCTCTTCATAATCTTCCAAGGATTCATTATTTCCCATGGTCATTCGAAATATTTCTTCCCTGGTATCCTTTGACCTACAATAGTCCCGGTATTTGTTATTAAAGGCTTGCTGCATCTGAGTCGAAGTTGTGATGTTGTTCCTAGGTAACCCCATGAACCAACACAATGTTGTATCCTTGAGGGTAGAAGGAAAATGTTTCAACTTCTGCTCATCTTTTGCATAGTCATAGGTTCGATAGATAATAGAAAATTCAAACAAAAAGGTATCAGGATCTTTGGTAGTCAACCCATGGAAGTGAGGTAATTCTGAAGGACTTATTTTCTTCATTTTAGTGTCCCCATTGGTCTCTCGGATGGGAAAGGTACCCTATGTTCTTTACCCATTCCCTCTAATGTTTCTGTTTTCAGCTATGGCCTCAAGAGGGATGGTTTCTTCCTCTTCTTCTGCTATAGGATCTTCGTATATCTCTGGTGGTTCACCTATAGGTTCTTCTTGATCACTACCACCAAGGAAGAGAGAAGGGTGACTTTGTCATATGGTGGGGGTGTTGGGTAGGAATTTTACTGAATTATCTCTATTCCTATGAGGCATGAAAGGAAATCTCTTTTTGGGTGATTTTTGTTTTATTTATGCTTATACATGCAAAACTGAAATTGATTGAACAAACAAATTGCAACTCACTAAAATGAACTTTTTTTTTTTGTAAGCTGGGGCAGGACTCTCCGATTTACATGTCCATTAAGTACCCCTCAACGGGGGAAGGGCAGCCCAAGATTTGAACCCAAGACTTCCGGTTCAGTGAGACTTCATTCCACGGCCCTTTCCGCTTGAGCTACCCCATGTGGACAACTCAATAAAATGAACTTGCTGAAATGAAATTTCAGAATTGAAATGAAAGCAAGGAAATGACTAATCTACTTTGTTGGAATGGAAATTATAGAATTGAAATGAAAGCATGGAGTGACTAATCTACTTTTGCTGAAATGGAAACTTCAAAATTGAAAGGGCTAATCTCCTTTTGCTGAGATGGAAATTGCAGAATTGAAAGAAAATTTCAATTTTTGCTGAAATGGAAATTGTAAAATTGAAAAAACTGTTCTACTATTGCTAAAATGAAAATTGCAGAATTGAGAAAACTAATCTACTTTTGCTTAAATGGGAATTGCATAATTGAAATGAAAGCAAGGAGATGCATAAATCAAAAGAACAACTACTCTACTTTTGTTGAAATAAACTACTTAGTAGAATGTTGCAGTAGGAAATAGAAGAAAAGTAGTAATCACAAAATACTCTGACGCTTCCCCGAAAACAGCGCCAAAAATAAGTGGTGAGTACCATTATTGCAGCAATAATGTTGCAACTCCTGGGGCTTCCTACTTTACTTTTATCAACCCAGTAGTTTGTAACAAACTTGGAAGCGATGACGTTGTATGCACAAGTACTAGCTCTTACTGCAGGCTCTCACTAGGAGCTCAAGTAAACTTCTATGAGTTTCTAGAAGAATCTTTTAACTGTGATGAAAGAAGGCTAAGTCTACGGAGGCTATTCTACTTGCAGAAAGAGGAGGAAAACTGAAGTGTAGCACAAACCCTAGCAAACCCTAATTTATCCAACTATCCCTACTTTTGCAGAAAAAGAGATGGAAACTGATGAAATGAGTGCCATTGACTACTGAAAAGGTATTTCATATCTACCTAAGCTATTCCTAGAATAAAATAAGAAAGGAACATCTTTTTGTATTTTTTGAGTGTTTTTATGTGAAATTATTATGCTTGCAATTTATTGGATTGTGATTGTGTAGAGGTTTGGTGGTGAAGGAAGATAGACTTGGTTTTTGCTATTGGGTTGCGTTATATTCTTTCCACATAGTTAACAAGGGGTTTGAGGGGTACTCATAACCCCACTTTATGGGCCTGGGGCAGTGCCCCAGAAAATTTTGCTTTTGGAACATATGTTAGGTTGGGCAGACACACCTATGGTTTTGTGCATGATGTTCGCACATATTTTTTGGACGCGATGGTTTTCGGTCCATGGTATTGGATGCGATGGTTTTTTGGTCCATGGTATTGGACATGATGGTTTTCGGTCCATGGTATTGGATGCTTCGGCATGTATAAATATGTATTGTATCATTGAAAGAAACATAATGAAAAATCAAGCTAGTAGTCTCGGTTTTGGGATCCAGGGGTAAATCTCTATGCATATGTGTTTTTTATGTGTTATGCTCTTGCATTGTTTATTTTTCTGTGATTTAGAATTATGCAGGTAATTTTTGTACGGGGTTAAAACCTACATTTGCAAAGGTGGAGGAATGCATGGAGAGGTCCTAAGAAGCCCCTAGTACCCTTCTAAAGACTTCCATTGCAATCAGATTTCAAAAAACTGCTTACAGTGGATTCTACAGGAGGTTGCAGGGGATCTACAGGAGGAGGCCCAGAGCTATTTTTGGAGGTTTTGAAGGTGGAAAAATGATGGGAGAGGGTAACTCAAGGCTAGATGAAGGTGTTGAGGTGTTTGGAGCTTGTCAAGGAAGATCAAGAGGGAACATGATGGTTGGATTTGTTCAAATGGAAAGAGGGAAGCTTATGGAGAAAAATGCAGAAATTAGGGCAGATTGGTGAAATGTTACGAATGACTTAATAATTGAGAATTGAGCTGATGCTGGCTGATTTATGGATGTATGGTGAGTTGAGGTATCCTTCAAGATATCTACACATCTACTTACAAAAACTGATCAAAGAAAGGACTAACTATACCATGAAGACAAAACGTTTTCTAGCTTGACCTAATTTCTAACATACAAACAGAAAATGTTGAATAGTAACCTTTGAATAGAAAAGCATGCAGAGAGACATATTTTAATAGAGTAGGAAATGATCTAGGAAACTGAATCTAAAGCAATACATTAATATTTTCAAATCAAGTCATCAAACTAGAAATTGCATGGGAGAGAAAAACTGTGTTTTTCATGGCCGAAGTAGTGCCTTGACCTCAAATCATAGTCCCAAAAATGGAGAAAGGAGATCAGGGCCCGCTATTGGCCTTTTCGAATCTTAGTCGGTCACTACATTAACCTACTTGAGCAATCGAAACAAAAGCAACTATGCAAACCATCAAAAGAAACCTAATCTAAACAAAGTAAAATGAATCTATGTAATAGAAATTAACTCATGAACTGAAGCAAAAAGATATAAGTACAAAGAAAGAGGTGTTGGGCAGCTTGGGTTGGGCCCTAACCCAAGATCTTCAGCCCTCTAAAATATATCAGTTCTAGTTCAAAAATTGTTTCATCTTCATTATCAAAAATAAAAATCACATTACATAAATTGTTCAGAAAAAGGAAGCTTGAAAATGAGTTGAATAAGTGCTACACAAAAGTGTGAAAATTCTACTAATGACTGGATAACCTGTTAGAGTTGGTCTTGATAGTCCTCCATCAGAGATAAAAACTCTTTATGCATTTCATTTTTAGGTGTCTCGCTCCATTCACCCAGCTGCATTCCGGTAGGGGCATGCCATAATCTGACGGAAAAGGTCATGCTAGTCATTTCCCCTCATGTTTGGCTCCTGCTGGCTTAGGTCTTTTGTCAATGATCACTAAAGCCCATAACAGTTAAGGTCTGGTCCTTTAATGGACAAAAGTCATTTTCTATAATTAGGTCTAGGGATTAATCAATTTGGTCTTCAAATATGTCCAATAAAGCCATGGAGGCCAGAGTGATACCCTTACAAAGTTATGATTTAGAGAGTTTCATCGTCATGGTGATAGACTTCGACTGTTCTTCAAAACTCTGTTTTGAAGAAAAGTCAAACAGTGTCATTTGTGAGAGAATTTTCAAAAAAAATTGTCTGTTGATTTCTTTAGGTGCAGTCATGGTTTCCGTGGCCAAATTCCCTGTCATGCATTCCCTGCAAGGAGTGCCGAAAATTTCATCATTTGAGCTAAAATTTCGAAGGAAAAGTGAAATTCAGTGTTGCTTTAAGTCAGTGAAAATGTGTCAAAACATAAACATTAGAAAAATGGGTTTTTGGAGAAGCAAAAATTTAACCCATGACTTCAAAATCTTTATATACAAGTTTCCACCAAAATCAAAGTCATTGTGCAAATCAAGTGCATGGGGAAACATTGCAAAGCATTCAGAGAACACAGTGCATTTTTTGGAGTAAATTGGAGGCAGTTTTCAGAGCGCGGCACACACACTGAGGGGCGTCGTGCACACAGAGCCAGGCCATAGTGTAAAATTTCAACGAGCACGACACATATAACGGGCGCGGTGCATTAGGTTTGGCACGCGACGCACACCCACAAAGGGATGACATCGTGTCAAATCACCTCAAATTGCTTGTGATACCCATCAAATTGACAGGTATGCTCTATATAACGACTTTCTCATCAAATTTTGTGGATGATATGGTGGTTCTTGGCTATGTTTAATTGCCATAAAACTCATAAAACCAACCACTCAAAAAACATCAAAACTATGGTGTCTAGGGTTGCATAATTGTGGTGTTGATGCCAAGGCTCTGTTTTCCTACCATTTTTCCCTCTCCTACTATTTTTCCCTATCCTCCCTTTCTCATCTTTCCTATTATCCCTACCTAAAAAACTACCAAACCCTATCCCCTATCCCTCCACTCTTTGGTCAACATAACACACCAAAACCATACCTTATCAAGACCCAAAACCCTACCTTATCGAATCCCCTAACCCCCCTACATATCCCTAAACAAAACTTCTCCCCATAACCCCTATTCCTATCACATTACTCCCCTCCTAATACTCCCTTTTGTTTCATTTTTCCCCTTGGTGGCAGATATCACAAAAGCACCCAGTTTCACACCATCATCAAAGCGAAGCCTAAGTACAATACACACAGCAGTCATGGCATCAGAGCATTCATAAAAGTATGAGATGGAGACACAAAGTGATTCTTCCTAGGAGGAACAGGCTCCCAAGAGACATCACAAGAGTGGCAAACATATTAGGGATGAGCCAACCACCCTCACTAAATTGCAGGCCTGCCCTCTTGCCATGTCATTCTTCTAACACCTATCATGTTTTGAATTTATTCAAAGGGTGGCTAATGCTAGAGTTCATAATGAGTTGGCCTGTCTTTTTGTGCTTCACCTACGTGGAGGTCAATCTATCTTGGCTGGGGTCACCTTCACATGGACACCTGAAACTATCTCAGTGGCAACAGGCATACGAAATGTTGGAGAATAGTGGAATATGAAAAAGAAGGTGGATAGGCAACACTATGAGCCTTACATTAAGGCTAAATTCTTGAGGCAGCTCACAAGAGTCTTTCCATTCAGATATTTTAAAGATGAGTATGCTCCACTCATGAAATTGATCATGAAATACTTCAACTGTGAGGGGAGGTTCTCTCATCTATATGCCTATCACATCAGGTTTCTCATGCACTTTGCCAGGGTTCAGATGATGAACCTCCCATTTTTCATACGCAGGAACATAGAGAGGATGAACACCTTCATGTTGCATAAGACCCCTCAACAGCAACTTAACAGTGTTTATCACTTTTCTCTTATTCAGATTTTGGTGTATCATCAGTTGGGATTGCAGGGCATTGCTTGGGAGGACTTCATCTCCCATGACCTCTTCAACACTTCACAGGTACTATCAGAGGCAAAGCATGAGATAAGTGGTCCTTCTCATCAGTATGAGCACCATGAGACCACTACTATGCTAGTATTTGTTACATATCAGAGAGGAAGTAAGCACTTGTTTTCAGCAGTAAAGCGAGTGTTATCTCCACCTAGGGTGGAAGGGGCCTCACTTCCGACATCGACTACACAGGTATAAGACAAGGGAAAGAGGCCCATGAAAGGCGAGGAGCCATCAGGTGAATAGGAGGCCGAATTCATCCTCATTCAGGATGATCATGCAGATGTGGAGAGTGCCCGACTTAGGATGACCATTCAGGAGCAGAACACGGAGATCCAAGAGTTGTCACTCAATTTGGAGAGGGCGAAATGGATCATCAGGTATTTGGAGCAGAGGAACAAGCAGCTTGAGGACCAGCATGAGATCATGGAGCTTGAAAACATCCTGAGAATCGACAAGCTGCCCAACAAAGGAGGATCGAGCTCACTACCTTGGAGAAAGAGATCAACAATGAACGTGAGTCTTTGCTCGAGTGGATCAACATACACCTTGAGAGACTACTAGAGAAGGATGACAGAGACAAAACCATACTGATGTAGATGGTTTATCATTACAGGGCACGGAACATGAGTGCAAAGGCCCGAATAAGGAGCTTGAAAGTAAAATTGAGCAAAGCAACAAAAGAGGCAAAAGAGGCAAAAGAGAAGGATCAGCTTTGAATCTTGGTTGAAGCTTTTGTGGCCCAGCACAGTGCCTCTTAGAGAGCCTCCAGCCCAAATTACAAGAAATTTTGGGCAATTTTGATAACATGGTAATTTTTTGGTCACAACACAGGTTTTTTCTCCTTGTCCGTCGCACCACTAGCGCGACACTTAGGATTGGGAGCTCCAAATGACAAATGGCTTGCATTTTTGGATTTAGCATGGAAATCAAAACTACTGGTGGTTGGAAAAGAAATTTGGGCATGATTTGAGTCTTCAGGAGGTCAAAAACAGCCAACAAATGGCCTCTCTGCCCCTATTTTGACACATAGGAAGCAGTCTTGGGAGAATGAAGATTTGGAGGGGCAAATGAGCACCAAATTTAGAAATTCCACTTGCGGTGGAAAGTAGATAGGCCAGGATTTCCAACAAGTACACTTCAGCACATTTTGGACTCTTTCAGGTGCCTCAAAGAAGCCTCCAAAGTGGCATGGCACATATAGGGAAAAAGGCTAAATTCACCTCCGTTTTGCGAAATTTCGATTCGCAACTTTCTCCAAGTGGGCCCGCTCATATACACTTCACTTTCTCATCACACAAGGAAAATTTTAAAGAATTTTCACTCTAGATTGGCTTCTATCCATGTGGCAAAGGAAGGAAAATGGTCACGCAAGCCATTTGTCACTTTTGTAACGCTACACCTGTAGCTAATGGTTGGCTTTCCACCTCCATTTTGTAATGATTCGAGAAACTCCCCAACCCTTGGTTGTTTTATCTCCTCATGGCACATTCTATATATTGTATGCAAACTATTTGCAAAGGGTTGGTTGATTTTAATTTCTGGGAGACTGTGGGAAACAAAACTCTATTTCTTCATTGTATATTTTGACAGAGGATTAATGAAAGGGAGCGGCTCTATTTCATGAGATTCATGTGGTTTTGAGTGTAGAAAATGTGCCTCTTATGTTTCATATGTATTTCGTTATGTTTCATATTTCATTTCATATTCATTTCCAGTGAAATTTTCTAAGTTAGATAAGGTAGAATTCAATTTTATTGCTCTGCCCGTGGGAAAATTTCATGTTCAGTGTTCTTTCTTCTATTGAAAAGGATTCATGTACTTATGCCCTTTTCACCCTCCTAAGAAATATCTCCATTTCGCATTATTTCAAACTAAATTACTAGAATTTCTTCCTGTCTTACCTCACAAAGTAATCTGTACCTTTGTATTAAATTCTCTGTTCATTCTTGTTCGTTGGTCCCATACCATCCCAGAAACTCAGTAATTCATAAAAAATTTCTTCTTGTATCCATAATTACTTACTATCCTAAGATCAATATTTCACTGTAAGTCATCTCAGGCCATTTTGTTTACTTATTCACTGAGCATGACAAGGAGAGAGCCTTCTCTTGTTCTGGTATGGCTAGCTACCAGACTGAGCATGGTTTGTGGTTACCCTAAATTTTGCCTTCCTTCAGCCTAAGGCAGATGTAGGTGCTATAATAGTGGCGAATCCACTGGGGATGAAATCAATCCCCTTACTTTTCGATAATTCTAAGCTTTCGGATGATAAGTTTAGGATTTGGTAGGCTGAGTGAGTTGGTTGTGTCCCTTGATTTTTCTCAATAGCATGCTGGCTTCTGGAAGATATACCAGGGCTAATCTAGATCCAGATCCTCTGCACATCTACGAAAATTCCAATTTTGATTTCAAGAATTCATCGTCAAGAGAGCTCTATATCCCCCGTGTTCAAATCCCATTCATGCCGGGACATTTTTGAGTATCTTGAAGAGCTTGAGTTTGATGAGCAGTTTGAACTATCGTTGTTTGAAACCAAATCCAAAAGGGTGGTTGACTCTACTGTCCACAATCCTCAGTTCCTTGTAGACTTGGAGACAGAGAGGGCTAACCGGTCAATTGATAATTACATCGTAGCACAACTTCAAACTCCAATTGCTAGTCCCTTACAAACTGTGTGCACTCCTCCAACACCT
The DNA here is from genome assembly GCA_000404065.3 of Pinus taeda. NCBI lineage: Eukaryota > Viridiplantae > Streptophyta > Pinopsida > Pinales > Pinaceae > Pinus > Pinus taeda. The sequence continues at coordinate 68,803 of APFE030208308.1, forward strand.
CCGAGGCCAAATACACCAAGAGTGATGGTTGCCCGTTTTGCACCCCTTGTTGTACCTCAAGTTCTAGATGATATGCCCGCATATTATCATAGCAAAATCCTATTTTTTGATGGAACTCCTAACAACATTACTGCTCAACAACATGTGGACAGAATGGCAGATTTCTATGAACTTCATGAGATCGATACGGAGAATGTGGAAATGAGACTCTTTGTACAAACATTTGCAGGTGAAGTGAGGAAATGGTTCAGAGGTTTGTCGGCTACACGTATCACTACCTTGGCTGACCTACAAAGACAATTTTTAAACCGTTGGGAAGTGAAAAAGAATCCTCTTCAAATTCTGGCTGAATATGAGCAAATCAAAAGAAACATTGGTGAGTCGGTCCAAGACTATTGCATTAGATTCAATTCAGTTTATAACGAAATTCCAGATCATCTAAGGCCACCTATGGGACTAGCCATGGTGAAGTTCCCAGATGGATTTGATGCTGACATAGCTTATCAGTTAAGAGAAAGAGAACAGGCCACAATGGAAGACATGCAGAAGATAGCGGTCAGCATTGAAGAAAATCTGCTAACCAAGAGGGCTAGAGCAAAAGCAGAGAAGAATGTCACCGTAAAAGAAGAATCTTCCTCGGTAGATTAGCTACTTCGGAAGGTGGAGCAGATGCTTGAAAGGGTGAAACTTGAAAAACCGGAGCCACAAGTTAGAAATCCTAACTTTCGTGGTTAGCAACAACCACAATATAGAATAAGATAGAGGGATTAACGAGCCCAAGAGTAGACAGCACAACAGCCAGTTCAGACACCTTTGCAGCAAAATTTTGTGCATGGACCGGAATCAGATGAGGATGGGAATATAATAGGTGAAGAAAATCACCTCTTTACTCTGGATGATTTTCCTATTTATCTCACTGAGGATGAGGAGTATGCAGAGAGTTCGGATGTACACAAAGATGTAGATTTCATTCTAGCAAGCGACATCATCTTGGAGGAAGAATCAGATGAGTACCAAAGAGGCTATATGAATGCTTTGTCTGCCCAACAGCAGTGATATTCACTTAGAAATAGGGATGTGCCAGTCAATCCAATTCATAAAAGAAAGGATGTTGAAGCATCAAAGAATGATTCATCAGTTGCACAAAGGAAAGGAAAGGAGGTGATTGATCTGGATAGCAACAAATCACCATCAACATAACAATCACATCAACAAGTTGCATCGAAAGAAAAGGAAAGGCAAGAAATCCCAGTCAAAGAGGTAGAAAAGATTCTTGCTTTTAATTTGGAGAATGAGATTTCTAAATTAAAGGTATCCATCCCCTTGACTGAAATAATGAAGAACAACAGTTATAGAGGACAAGTATCTAAAATGTTGAATTTGGACCTGATGTCTGACATGGTGAATGTCGAAGATGATCAACCTGAAATGATTTTTGGGCTAGCATCGAATGGTGACTCTCCTGATAGTGATGTGCCACCTTTCTACATCAGTTTAAGATTGCATGATTTTGTGTTACATTATGCCATGTTTGATTCTAGAGCTTCTCACAATCTCATGCCCAAGGCTATCATGGATAAGCTTGGTCTAGACATCACCTGGCAATATCATGATCTCTATTCGTTTGATTCTAGCAGAGTAAGATGTATAGGACTCATCAGAGACTTGGTTGTGAATCTGGATCAGCTCCCAATGAAGAATGTTTTGATGGATGTTGTTATAGCAGATATTCCTCCCAGGTTTGGCATACTTCTTTCCAAGTCTTGGGTAGAAAAACTGAAAGGGACACTGCAACTAGATTTCTCCTATGCAATGATTCTAGTGTTTGGCCAAATGACGAAATTGTATCGGGAACAAAAAATGAAATACATGATCACAATAAAGGAGAAACCAATAAATCATCCAATTAATTATGTACATACAAATTTAGAGTCTTTTGTTTTGTATTCTGATAGTTTCAATGATATAGATAGTCAATTAATAGAATCAGATGATATTCTGGAAATAATAGAAAATTTCAGAGGAATTTTAAAGAAAGATGGACAAGAACAGTAGAACATTGTTGGGAAATCAGCTGAAAGTAACGGACAACAAGCAGACAAGGCACAAAAAACAGATTTCTAGCACTTTGCAAGAGGAGGAAGAAGGTTTGTGGACCATGGATTTCGATGGAGCAGTGGGAAATGATGGCGTTGGAATTGGAATTTGGGTATGCAGTCCTTTCTCCACCCCGAACAAAATTCCTAGTAACGTGCGGGTATGCTCTTACAAGTTGGCTTTTGATTGTTCAAATAATGAAGATGAGTATGAAGCTATGATTGCTAGCCTAAAGATTCTAAGAAAGCTGAATGCTAAGAGGATTTTAGTATATGGCGACTCTGAATCGGTTATCAATCAGGTCAGAGGCGAATATCAAGAAAAGCATCCTAGGATGCGGGCTTACCATAATGCAGTTCTAGACATCCTAAAATTATTTTCAGAATACACCTTGATATGTGTGCCTCGTATACAAAATATTATTGTTGATGCTCTTGCTAAGGCAGCAAGTAGTTTGAAGATCCCAATGAACTCTAGCAATAAATTCGAAATCCATGTCAAGCATCGTCCAACCATTCCAAACAATCATAGATATTGGCAAGTTTTCCAAGATGATGAGGAGATTGACGATTTTCTGCAAAACAAAGGCAAGTTCAAAGAGACCTCAATTGATGTAGAAAATGATGATGGTAAAGGTAATGGTATAGATGAGGTGCAGATGAATCAGATGGACGTGTTGCAGCTGAAGAATAATGTTATTCCTAAAGGCTTGATACCTTTAGAAGAACTCTTCAATCAAGATGATGTAGCCCGCAAGCCAACATTTCAGCCAACAGAGAAGGGTGTGGAAGAGGTCAATATTGGAATAGCTACTAATCCTAAATTGGTGAAATTGTCCAAACCATTAGCACCAAAGATCAAGGACAAATATATCAGTTTGTTGTCTTCATTTGCAGATGTGTTTGCTTGGGATTATTTTGACTTAAAGACATATGATACCAATATAATTCAGCACACTATACCCATCAAGCCCAATCAGAAACCATTCAGACAAAAGTTGAGAAGGCTAAATCCAAAGTTGCTGCCATTAATTGAAAAGGAGATAAACAAGTTGTACAAATCAGGGATCATTGTGCCCATCAGATTTTCGATTTGGATATCTAACTTGGTGCCCGTACGAAAGAAGAGAGGTGAGATTCACTTATGCATTGATTTTAGAAATCTCAATAAAGTTTCATTGAAAGAAAACTATCCACTACCCAAAACGGACCATATACTTAAGTGAGTAGTGGGAGCATCTCGTATGTCACTGATTGATGGTTACTTCGGATATAACCAAGTGTCTATCCATGAAGATGACTGAGACAAGACAATGTTCAACACTCCATGGGGAACCTTTCATTACGCTAAAATGCCTTTCGGTTTGAAGAATGCGAGTGCCACATTTCAGCGTGCAATGGACTTGGCTTTTGCAAATGAGAAGGATGTCTTCTTGGTTGTGTACCTGGATGATTTGATGGTGTTTTCCAAATCTGATGAAGAGCACATGTACCATCTAAAAATAGTTTTCCAAAAGTGCAGAAAATATGGCTTTTCACTAAATCCGAAGAAGAGATTGTTCACCATATAGGAAGGCAAACTACTCGTGCACATTATCTCAAAAAGATGGCATTGGTATTGACCCATCGCATGTGTAAGCAATTCAAAAAATCGATATGCCCCGGAATAAAAAAGAGATACAATCTTTCAATGGTAAAATGAACTTTCTACGCCACTTTGTACCTAATCTTGTTGAACACCTAAGAGAAATGACAAAGATGCTTAACAAGGACAGCCAAGTGAAATGGATGGAGGAGGCTGTAAAGTCTTTCAATTTGGTCAAGTTGGCTCTTTCTTCAACTCCAGTTCTAGTAAGCCCGGACTACACTCAGGATTTTATATTGTTTTCATTTGCTTCGAAGCATACTATGGCAGTAGTGTTATTGTAGAAAAGAGATGATCATGAGAGACCCATTTCATTCTACAACAGATCTATAAGTTATGCATCCTTAAAATACAACATCATTGAGAAGCAAGCCCTTGCACTTGTGAAGGCATTGAAAGATTTCCGGGTATATATTCTACATTCTCATATTTTTGCCTATGTTCCTAATCCTGCTGACAAATATGTTTTAGTGCAGACCGATCCGGAAGGAAGACGAGGAAAGTGGATTGCAGCCTTGCTGGAATATGATGTGGAAATAAAACCCACAAAGCTGGTTAAAGTATAGGGATTGGCAAAGTTAATGGCCGAATCAAACTTGCACACCTTGGACATAAATCTGATTGCTGCTATGTCCGATGAGAATGAGGAAGGATCGTCAATTCAGATATCTAAAATGTTTTCTCTTTCTCCATGGTATTCAGATATCATATATGTGCTTAAAACTTTGTCACCACCGCCCGGCATGACTAGAAACAAAGCGAGAACATTCAAGTTGAAAGCTGCCAAGTTTTGCATTCTAAATATTGCACTGTATTGGAAAGATCCCGATGGCATTTTGTTAAATTGTTTGTTGGAAAAGGAAGCAAAGAATGTCATGGAGGACTGCCACCAAGGAGACTATGGTGGTCACCTTTTTTGGAAGTCAACAGCAAATAAAATTTTGAGAGCGGGGTACTATTGGCCGACATTGTTTGCTGATGTATATAAGATGCTCAAGCGTTGTCATAAGTGTTAGATTTTCGAAGGAAAGCAGAAGTTACACCCTTTACCACTTAAGCCTATAGAGGTGAGTGCCCCTTTCCAGTAATGGGGATTGGATTTCATTGGTGAAATTCATCCCGCTTCTTTCGGTCAGCATAGATGGATCCTCATAGCAACAAATTATTTCATGAAATGGATCGAGGCAATTCCCACTAGACAAGCTACTGATGCGGTAATCATTTCATTCCTTGAAAATAACATCTTGTCTCGCTTTGGTTGCCCAAATAAGCTAATCATTGATAACGAAACAGCTTTCAAATAAAAAATGATGGTAGAGTTTTGTCATAAATATCACATCATTTTGGGTCACTCAATTTCCTATCATCCGCAAGGCAATGGATTGGTGGAGTCTTCGAACAAATCATTGGTCAACATCATCAAGAAGTTGCTGGAAATAAATAAGAAGAGCTAGCATAAGAGGTTGGTCAATGCACTGTGGGCAGATCGGGTCAGTCCGAAGAAATCCATAGGTACATCACCTTTCGATCTTGTTTATGGAGTTGATATAGTATTTCCTACCGCTCTCGCTGCCCCAGTAGTCATACTTCTTCAGGAGGCCGGCAGTGAAGAAGATCCCATGCAGAGAAGGTTGAATCAAATGGTCCACTTGCAGCAGACCAGAGAAGAAGTTTTCAAGAACACATCTAAATTGCAGGAGAAAATCAAGAAAATTTATGACATAAAGGAAAAGGTGGAAAAATTTTAGTTGAATGATGTAGTGTTGAAGTGGGATGCAAGGAATGAGGAAAAAGGCAAGCACGACAAGTTCAAGAACCTCTGGAAAGGTCCCTTTAAAATTGCAGTGTATCGGGGTCAGAATGCCTTTCTTCTGTAGGAAATGAATGGGTAAGATTTTCCAGTAGGGCTGATCAATGGTTAGCTACTCAAGCGGTACCATTTCTGAGTTATTAATGTTGCTTCCACTGTCACTTTAAATACCATTTTATTTCAGTTTTGTTAGAGTTTGTCAAGTTAGTCTTCAAGTCACTTCAATGTCAAATTCAAGTCAGTTTTTTGGTCATTTCAGTTTCATAAATGAGTCAGGGTCCTATGTTATTTGACTCCATAGCCCAATGGATGAAGGCACTGTCTAGCTCTCCCAGAGATCTATTGTTCTTGGCACCTCCAAGGAGCTACCATCCCCCATTGGAGCCAATGTTAAAGTCGGTCTTGTTAGTCCTTTGTCAGAGATCAAAACTCTTTATGGATTTCATTTTTAGGTGTCCCGCTCCATTCACCCAGCTGCATTCCGCTAGGGGAATTCCATAATCTGACAGAAAAGGTCATGCTAGTCATTTTCCCTCATGTCTGGTTCCTGCTGGCTTAGGTCTTTTGTTAATGATCACTAAAGCCCATAACAGTCAAGGTCTGGTCCTTTAATGGACAAAAGTCATTTTCGATAATTAGGTCTAGGGATTAATCAATTTGGTGCTCAAATATGTCCAATAAAGCCATGCAGGCTAAAGTGAGGCCCTTACAAAGTTATGATTCAAATATTTTCATCATCATGGTGATAGACTTCAACTGTTCTTCAAAAATCTATTTTGAAGAAAAGTCAAACAATGTCATTTGTGATAAAATTTTCAAAAAAAGTCGTCAGTTGATTTCTTCAGGTACAGTCATGGTTTCTGTGGCCAAATGCCCTATCATGCAATCCCTCCAAGGAGTGCCGAAAATTTCATCATTTTAGCTAAAATTTCAAAGGAAAAGTGAAATTCAGTGTTTCTTTAAGTCAGTGAAAAAGTGTCAAAACATAAAGATTAGAAAAATGGGTTTTTGGAGAAGAAAAAATTTAACCCATGACTTCAAAGTATTTATATAAAATTTTCCACCAAAATCAAATTCGTTGTGCAAATCAAGTGCATAGGGAACAACACAAAGCATTGAGAGAACACAGTGCGTTGTTTGGAGTAAATTGGAGGCAGTTTTCAAAGCATGGTGCACACACTGAGCGGCGCGGCGCACACAGAGGGCACGACGCACACAGAGCCAGCCCACAGTGTAAAATTTCAACAGGCGCGATGCATATAATTGGCACTGTGCATTGGGTTTGGTGCGTAGGCGCACACCCACAAAAGGCCGACATCGTGCCAAATCACCTCAAATTGTTTGTGATACCCATCAAATTGACAGGTAGGCTCTAAATCACGGCTTGCTCATAAAATTTTATGGATGATATGGTGGTTCTTGGCTATGTTTAATTGACATAAAACTCATAAAACCAACCACTCAAGAAACATCAAAACTATGGTGTCTAGGGTTGCATAATTGTGGTGTTGATGCCAAGGCTTTGTTTTCCCACCATTTTTCCCTCTCCTACCATTTTTCCCTATCCTCCCTTTCTCATTTTTCCTATTATCCCTACCCTAAAACACTACCAAACCCTATCCCCTATCCCTCCACTCTTTGGTCAACATAACACCCCAAAACCCTACCTTATCAAATCCCCTAAGCCCCCTACATATCCCTAAACAAAACTTCTCCCCATAACCCCTATTCCTATCACATTACTCCCCTCCTAATACTCCCTTTTGTTTCATTGTTCCCCTTGGTGGCAGATATCACAAAAGGACCCAGTTTCACACCATCATCAAAGGGCAGCCTAAGTATAGTACACACAATACTCATGGCATCAGAGCATTCATGAGAGTATGAGATGGAGACACAACATGATTCTTCCTCGGAAGAACAGGCTCCCAAGGGACATCAAAAGAGTGGAAAACATGTTAGGGTTGAGCCAACCACCCTCATTGAATTACAGGCCTGCCCTCTCGTCATGTCATGCTTCCAGCACCTATCATGTTTTGAATTTTGTCAAAGGGTGGCTAATGTTAGAGCTCATCATGAGTTGGCCCGTCTTTTTGCGCTTCACCTACATGGAGGTTAGTCTATCTTGGTCGGGGTCACCCTCACATTGACACCCGAAACTATCTCAGTGGCAACAGGCATACCAAATGTTGGAGAATAGTGGCATAAGAAAAAGAAGTTGGATAGGCAACACTATGAGCCTTACGTTAAGTCTAGATTCTTGAGGCAGCTCACAGGAGTCCTTCCATTTAGATATTTGAAAGATTAGTATGCTTCACTCTTGAAATTGATTATGAAATACTTCAGCTGTGAGGGGAGGTTCTCTCGTCTATATTCCTATCACATCAGGTTGCTCATGCACTTTACCAGGGTTCGGATGATGAACCTCCCATTTTTCATATCCAGGAACATAGAGAGGATGGACACCTTCATGCAGCATAAGACCCCTCAACAACAACTTAACAGTGTTTATCACTTTTCTCTTATCCAGATTTTGGTGGATCATTAGTTGGGATTACACGGCATTGCTTGGCAGGACTTCATCTCCCGTGACCTCTTCAGCACTTCACAGGTACTATCAGAGGCAGAGCATGAGATAGTTGGTCCTTCTCATCAGTATGAGCACCATGAGACCACTATTATGCCAGTATTCATGACATATGAGAGAGACAGTAGGCACTTGTTTGCAGCTGCAAAGCGAGTGTTATCTCCACCCAGGGTGGAAGGGGCCTCACTTCCGACATAAACTACATAGGTACAGGACAAGGGCAAGAGGCCCATGCATGATGAGGGGCCATCAGGTGAACAGGAGGCTTACTTCATCCTCATTCAGGATGATGATGCAGATGTGGAGAGTGCCCGACTTAGGATGACCATTCAGGAGCAGAACACGGAGATCCAAGAGTTGTCACTCAATTTGGAGAGGGCCAAATGGATCATTAAGTATTTGGAGTAGAGGAACAAGCAGCTTTAGGACCAACAAAAGATCATGGAGCTGCAAAACATCTGTGAGAATTGACAAGCTACCCAACAAAGGAGGATCAAGCTCACTACCTTCGAGCAAGAGATCAACAATGACCGTGAGTCTTGGCTCGAGCAGATCAGCATACACCTTGAGAGACTATTGGAGAAGGCTGACGGAGACAAAACCATACTAAGGTGGATGGTTTATCATTACATGGCACGAAACATGAATGCAAAGACTCGGATAAGGAGCTTGAAGGCAAAATTGAGCAAAGCAACAGAAGAGGCAAAAGAGGAAAATCTTGGCTAAAGATTTGGTGGCCTAGCATAGTGCCTCTTAGAGAGCCTCCAGCCCAAATTTCAAGAAATTTGGGGAAATTTTGGTCACATGGTAATTTTTTGGTCACAACATAAGTTTTTTCTCCTTGTGCGCCGTGCCACTGGCGCGACGCTTAGGATTGGGAGCTCCAAATGCAAAATAGCTTGCATTTTTATATTCAACATGCAAAATCATGACTATGGGTACTTGGACAAGAAATTTGGGAATTATTTGAGTCTCCAGGAGGTTAAAAACACCAAAACAAATGGCCTCTCTGCCCCTATTTTGACACACATGAAGCAGTCTTGGGAGAATGAAGATTTGGAGGGGAAAATGAGCACCAAATTCAGAAATTCCACTTGGGTTGGAAAGTAGACAGGCCAGAATTTCCAACAAGCACACTTTGGCACATTTTGGACTCCTACAAGTGCCTCAAAACATCTTCCAAAGTGGCGCAAAGCATACAGAATTTGGCGTGACGCATATGGGGAAAAAGACCAAATTCACCTCCATTTCACGAAATTTCGATTTGTGACTTTCTCCAAGTGGGCCTGCTCATATACAATTCACTTTTTCAGCACATAAGGAAAATTTTAAAGCATTTTCACTCTAGATTGGCTTCTATCCATGTGGCAAAGGAAGGCAAATGGTCACCCAAGCCATTTGTCACTTTTGTAACCCTGCATCTGTAGCTAATGGTTGGCTTTCCACCTCCATTTTGTATGATTCAAGAAACTCCCCAACCCTTGGTAATTCTATCTCCTCATGGCACATTCTATATATTGTATGCAAACTATTTGCAAAGGGTTGGTTTATTGTAATTTCTGGGAGAGTGTGGGAAAGAAACTATGTTTCTTCATTGTATATTTTGGCAGAGGATTAATGAAAGGTAGGGGCTCTGTTTCATGAGATTCATGTGGTTGTGAGTGTAGCAAATGTGCCTGATATGTTAGATAAGGTAGAATTCAATTTTATTGCTCTTCTCGTGGGAAAATTTCATGTTCAGTGTTCTTTCTTCTGTTGAAAAGGATTCATGTACTTATCCCCTTTTCACCCTCCTAAGCAATCTCTCCATTCCATGTTATTTCAAACTAAATTGCTGGACTTTCTGCTTGTCTTGCCTCATGAAGTAATATGTGCCTTTGTATTAAATTCTCTGTTCATTGTTGTTCGTTGGTCCCATACCATCCCAGAAAGTCAGTCATTCATAAAAATTTGCTTCTTGTATCCATAATTACTTACTAGCCTAAGATCAATATTTCATTGTAAGTCATCTCAGGCCATTTCATTTACTTATTCACTGAGCGTGACATGGAGAGAGCCCTCTCCTGTTCTGGTAGGGCTAGCTACCAGACTGAGCGTGGTTTGTGGTTACCCTGAATTTTGCCTTCCTTCAGCCTAAGGCATATTTAGGTGCTAACATAACCTACCAAGGCTCTAAGGCCCCTTATTTATACAACTGGAGTCCTCCAATAGTCCTCCTAAAATCAAGGAGCTTGGCTTCCTAGAATTGGAGATAAACAACACTCCTTTTTTACTTGCTCGGCTGCCCCTCAGATGTATCAATGTGGACCTTTGTGCTTCGAGTTGCTGATGGAGGATTCAAGGAAAGGGGTCATAAATGAAGGAGACATGCCCCTACAAATCCTCTTGCCTATTTTCCTCGAGTATTTGATGCCATTTTCTCATAAATCCCTTGAATTTGTCCAAAATTGACCAAAAACTCTGCATAAAGCAAACATTAGACTACATGGCAAAATGACTAACCCAGTTCAGTCTATTAGCATAAATATATTCAAAAGCATGCAATAAACTAATAAGAATGGTGGATTAAGTCGAATTAAGAGGAAAAATGAGTCGATATAATTACCCATTTCTGGTGCTCATCATTGGGATATATAACTTTTGAAAGTCCACACTTTGCGTGCATCCCACATATGAAGCTTGAAGATTGGGATTTGGGGGACATCGAGTGGTTCCCGCACCTGGCTACTGATACCTTCATGAAGTGATTTTTCTATAAGGAGTTTGGTGTCACCGCGCTAGAGCTGGTGGAATGGATTCATGGGGTAAACAAGGCAGGGTTGTTGAAACTACTATGGGTGCCTCACTACCACCGTGCCCCCATAAATCTGACAGTAATTAATTAGTTGCGATGCCTTGTGCATGACGATTGGTTGTGGTTGAGTGATCTGATACCAATAACCAATATGTTGATCCATCGAATCACCTTATTGCCTCCTTTAGGATTGAATCCAGCTAAGGCATATGGTAGAAATAGGGGCGAGCACGACCTCGCTAAGAAGATGAATGAAAAGTTCTCACCTGTCAAGAAATCACACTAGTATTCTATTTCCAGTATTACTGACCCCACCGTGAAGGTGGCCACCGAAATTTGGTTGGAAAATTGATGATAAAGTGTCACATGGATGAGGTGATGCCACTAATGGTTTCATTAGCATCTCAGTGCGTGGAGGGCATACAATTCAACTGGGCACGCTACCTGTGTAGCGAGTTCCTTGCAAACTACAGAGTAGCATAGGACCACAACAAGACTTTCTATTGTTCATGGTTGTGATTATCAATTATGTTGGTCGCATGGGAGTTTTCGGTGGACAATGAGTTTTGTCCAGTCGAGATAGATATGTTAGAAGCAGCCAAGTTTGCTTCTCTCTGGGCTACAAAGGATGTTGTGTGGGTTCGTGAAAACAAAATATTTTGGGTACTGGTGGAGGCAAGAATCCGTTTAGCCATCAACCAAAAGTCATGGTTGTCACCAACTGTTTTTGAGCAGCTATCTGGGTATGCAGAGTTCAAAGTGTACTTCCACCATGTTTACATCTAGGCACTGAAGGATCTGGATCAGAAGTGGTATGATCTTCCCTACTTGGCTATGGATGATGCCATTGCAAAGGTCCTCAAGTGATGGCCAGGAGATTGCCACACAACATTGGATTTGGCCATCAGGACTAGCAAGTCCACAGAAAATTAGAAAAACGAAGCAACATGATTGAAGGTTCAACCGTTGGTAGAAAAAAGGAAGAAGGAGACTTAGGAGAAGACCTGGGCAGAAGTGGAGCATGCCCTAAAGGAGCAAGTAGAGTAGGAAGAGCTTGGCTCTGAAAGAAGTCAAAAATCTCCTTCACCCAAATGGACGATGAAGAACAGTCAAAACAGGGCACTGAAGATCAAGAAAGCACTCCTTTTCGTGTAAAGTGACATTGGGATAGGACAAGGAGGGACATCGAAAGAAGACCAAGGCCTCCAAGTCATCACTTGACCCAATCACCTTGAGATATGGCAACTTAGATGATATTGGTGATAAGTTAAGGCATACAACTATAGAACAATTGCAGTAGTTTGAGCAGCAACAAAAGCAAGCATTGATCGCCATACATAATGGTCTGCGTGAGCTGTAGATGCAGACAACTAGACTCCAAGTAGGTGCAGGCAGAGTAGCATGGCATCAACTAGTTTGGTTTCAAGGACCACTTAAGTAGTAGAGTTGGTTTGATCCTTGGATCTTTGGGTATTTTCACTGCTTGATGGAGCTCTCAGCATAGAAGCCGATGCTAACAAGGCTATTGTCAGCGCTTTCTAGAATGTTGACCTCCACTTGGGCATGCTCCCTAATGAATTCCTTCACACTGCAAGTAGGTGGGATTGTAGAAATTAAGGCCTTGGAGAAGCGCACATTGAGGTTGATCAGTGAGAAAATAGTCAAAAACGAAAAAATGTTCGTTGCGAAGTTGACAGTGCTAGAAAAATGGAAGAATGTTCAGGAGAAGAACAAGCGAACTACAGCCATGGTAGCCAAAGCATGCATGAGAGTTCTTGAACTGCGCATACCAAAAGAAGCATCGTTGGAGGCCAAGATTAGAAAGTTGGCTGAAGGTGTGTGTGATGCAGAGACAAAAGTAGCCAAGGTTCAGTTTGAACTAAGCCTGCGGATAACAGATCTTGAGTTGAAGTCACAACCTTCAACTCCAACAGAGGTCAAGGAACAAGGCGAGACAGCTATAAAGGATGCAGTCATGATAGTAGATGTCATGATGGAGGATTGCACTGCACTCTTTGAGCAGTTTATGGGGGTTGTTATGACTTTGCAGGAAGATCCTAACTTGTATATGTTGAACACAGAAGCTTGTGAATTGCAACAAAATTATGATGAAGCAAGAGCGACAGAGTGCACCTGTTACGCGAATAAGTATCCTCTGGATTTGGGTTGGAACCCCAATAGAGCTAGATAAAACTACAGTAAGAAACACTCATACAACTCAGGAAAAATTCTTATATAAACAAACTATGTGAGAGTGACCATACTTGAATGTCCTCTGTTTGGGTAGATCCCACAGGGTTCAAACCCTCTGTAACTCGTGATGTTCATCAAACCTAAAAATCATTCAATTCAAACATACATAGCAATATAGAGATAAAGCATATTTATTAAACTAACTTTGTATCATATAAGAAAATGATTAGTCATACATCAAAATAACATTCATATATGAATTACAATACTATCTGATGCATAAAAATAGTTAATCTTAGAAACAAGACAACGCTTCTTTTTATTGTAGAAAGTTATAACTAACACAGAGAGAATTCACCTGAGTATTCTTCTTTTAGTTCCAAGTGGAACTCTCCTCCAGATCTGTGCAGTCCCAATCTTTAATAGCCTCCTTCCATAACCAAGACCATGATATCTCAAGCAAGAGGGAGAATATCTATAATCAAGGAAACAAGGGTTTCCTAAAACTTGGGGAAGTGAATGAAGCACAGGGATACTTTAGACCTAGTCAGGGATAATCTCAGTATAATAACTCTATCTCCTCTCCTCCTTAACGCCTTCCCATAGAAGTCTATTTATACTTCACCCAATAAGTTTTTTAGTTGGGAAACAGTTGGGCCACGAGAAATATGAGGTAATAAATAGGTAAAACTTGTGAACTCTGCCCATAATTAAGGAAATTTATTTTTTTAAAGTGTTTTAACACATATACGTGGGTTGGGTATCGACTAACCCACGTGCACACACTTTTATCTCAAGGAAAAGTAGTGTACAGGGAATAAAACACTATTTTAAAAATATTTTGACCAAGTCTGGAAGGAGGGGTTGGCCTAGGCCATAAACCAAGCATCACAAATACCAAGGGTGGTAAATGGTGCTATAATAGATTCCCCCTAATATATTAGGTCAGAAGGGGTACATGATGGCCAAAATGTATAAAGTATATGGAAAGAACCCTGCCGAGACTAACAAGGACTTCACCAGAATTTAGCCTACCAAGCCATCAAAAGAGATCAGAAATAAATTGTTGTTTGAGGTGGGCATACCCATGCTCAGAGAAAGAAAAGCATATCCACATATCAAGTACAAGTGGATCCAATATGAATACAAGTATAAAGAACTAAAAGTACATAATGGATCATCTGATCATGATAAAAAAATACATGTCTGAATATCACATATAAGAAGATGATGAATGAAGCTAAAAGATGAAGTTGATCACTGATGTCAAAAACTGATCCCAATAGTATCAAATCAACATGATAGAATAAAATGATACTACATCACAACTCGTATGCCAGCATATAAGATGTGACTATGAAGAACTGCAACATATACGATGGATGCTTTCAACTAGCAGTAACATGAGCAACTGACAAGTGAACCAAAACATGTTGATGCAACCCGAGGTCTTCACCGAAAGCCGTGGTACATTTCTACATAATGGGAATAAATGATCTGAGGTCGACCATGTGAGAAATCATTTGATTATCGGTCATTGATGTATACCGTTAACAAACGTGAGACTACTCACTGATAATGATAATGAGAATCAAGGTACCTAGTACAATCTAACAAGTGTGAATGAATGAGCTCAAGTCGAACACCTAGAAGAATCTATCAATCAGGAGAAAATGATGGTTTCCCACTATCGATAGTGAAGGAATCTACCATTGATGACTACAAACCCAAAGGTACTGCCAAATGTACTCTATATCTTTGTCCCAGAGTAGATGAGTCGTAGTCGATAGAAAAAGATCCGGTAGAAGGAAGGAATTAAGGCATCCTTCATCAATCAAGCGCGAGTGTAACCCGTAGGCTAATAATGTGGAAGGAATCTGATGAAAAATATGTAGTAACCCAACTGAAGCACATTTCCGGTGTACACAAGGTGTAGCTAGCGCATGATAGAACCCTCTAAACCAACCTATAATGAAAGCTGACACAAAGGTGAGGAATTCACCAATTGGGTCAAATGGAAGCCGAGGCACTGCATGAATCCCAATGTGTGAGAATGAAAGCTGATGTCGAACATAAGGGAAACCACTCAGTCAAAGACCCATAATAGTGATCGATGTTGAGGACAAGGTGACCTATCAATAATGAAAATAGGGTCAGGGTGCTGATCTAGGCCTACCCTCAGAGAAATATGTCATCGTCGATAAGGACAAGAGCCACTAGCAAGAAGCCAACGGAGGCCTTCTCAAGCTGGCATGAGCAAAGGACCAATATAACTGATGTGATGACAAAAATGACACTGACAACTAGGGATTGCCGACTAAAAAGTAGGTCAAGAGACACCACAGAGAGGTCGACTCAGGCTTACTTTGCTTGAACAAAATCACGACTCAATGAAGACTATATCGCAGCATATGATAACTCTATATAAGTTTGTCATGTAGGAGGCACGAGCAAACTCTCCATATGATTGGAAGAGGTAACCAATTGAAGGAGTAATGACTCAATAACAAGGTTAAGGCATACCTAAGTCAAACTAAATCCCGCCCAAAATGGAGAAGAGACTTTCTTTTGAGTGATTTGTTCAAGGGAGACACGACTGACTCTAGCTACCAACAAAATATGGAAATGTTGTCCCATTCTTTCTCTTTTTGGAATATACAATTTTTTTTCTTTTTCTTTAAGTTGGAAAAGGAATAAAAGAATGCCATAGTACAGTGGAAAGAACGAGTGTCAGAGAAGCATATGATCTAGTTCCTGGGATGGGAACATTCCTATGCTGAAAGTAGGGAGGTGAAACTATTCAAGGATACTCAAAGGGATGTTCCTTCCATGGGTGAAAGGATGTGTTAAGTTATAAAAGCTAAGTGATTGCATGGTCAATCTTGCAGAAGACATGGTCAAATAAGTGGCTTAAACATGAGTCCAAGTGAAGCCATCTCAAGGCCAAAAGGTGAAAATAGTTAAAATGCAATGCAATAGTACAACTCAACACAAAGGAGCCTCTAGGGTATAAAGCCAGAAATAAAGGTAGAATAAAGGAGAATTTGTCTTGAATGCACAAGTCATGGTGGGACTAAAGAGGACTTCTGAACCTACTTAGTATAGTAGCTTGGGCAACCAATGTCAGCGAGGTTCTAACTAAGATGCCAATGTAAATGATGGCTCTACCATCACATCATAATTTAAAAATCAGTGAGTGAACATGGTTTGCTGACCAAGACATGATGTGGCTGACCCGGTCAAAAAAATCCATGAGACAAAAATCAATTTTTTGAAAAACTATTTTGCAATTTCAAACTGATATAATGACTTTTGTACTCACAGTTTTTTTATTTATTTTTAGAGCAAAGAGTTGTGGATCGAAAAGGAGAAAACATGCCTCTGAACAATTGGACCATTCAAATCGCATGAAAGTTATCAGGTAACCCTCGAATCATGCTTATAATAGTTTGTGATATTTTTTAGAAGTTTTAATCAAGTTTTGACCCTGGGAATTTATGCCAAAAAAACCAATTCTGCATACACATGGGTTGGATGTGATCAACCCGCATATACGACGGCCCTACACATGACTGTGTGTAAAGGGAACCCACGTGTAAGCGAGTTACAGTTAAAACGCAAAAGCTAATGGTTGAAACTCAAATTTTTTCAAGATGACCATCACATGGAGAGAGAGAGAGAGCATACCACAATTGGAAATGAGGTAATGAATGACCAATATGCACTAGACGCATTGAGAGGGTGTGGCTTATTGAAAATTTTCAAAATTCCAAACATGAAAGCCAACACACTCCTATTCAAACTGTTGATTCACTACTAGAGTGCAGAGGATGATGCCTTCATGATAGATCAGATGCCTTTTACAGATTGATGTTAAAGACATCTACTTTATTACAGGTCTCTCCAAAGAGGGGAGGTCATTCATTCGAATGGCAAGACAAGAGGTAGTCTTCCAGTAGAAGACTATGTACATATATACTATCTTGGATACCCGAAAAATATTGGAAGTTATATTCCAATAAAAATGTGGAAAGTTTATCTCTTAGGATTCTACTATTTACTGTTGTGAGGGTAAATAGATCAGCTTCACTACATCAGGCTTCACGAGTGTCCATGAGCCTGGTATTGGAATGCCTTAACAGAGTTTTCGACTGCTACACGCCTCTTCTAACCAACATGAAGAGCCAATTAACCTCTATTTAGAAGGGTCAGACAAAGAACTTTGGATGTGGGACTATCTTATGCTCATTCTTCTTTGAGAAGGTACTTGGGCTATGTCCCAAAGTATTTTTCTCCATCAGCAACCCTCGAGACCCTCGGATGGGTATATGGGCTAACTTGATGAAATGCCTTGGAGGTGGGGACATACCTAGGATGACTTTTGGTGATGAGCTTTTCGCCTAGTGGGACCAACAATTCGTCGTAGTCGATGACTACCTATATGGTGGTATGGATTTCCGAGGAGATCCAGACTTGGTGTTGCCACCAATTGCAGCGTGGGAGACATAGGTAAATTTTTTTTAAGTTTTTGTAATTTTTTAAGAAAATTTTTATTTTTTAAATATGAGACAAACTTAGAAATATTTTTGATGAGACAAAATATTGACAAAAATTACCATGTTCTAGATGTGGGTCTCGTGAGACCAGATGGATTTTTGAGGCACAAGTGTTGTGGAAGAGGTGTTAAAGAGACAGTAGCTGAGACAGAGAGAGTCCTATAAGCAGCTCAAAGAAACTTGGTGAGACTAACTCACTAGGTACCTATGATAGCCATAGAGGATCTACCTAAGCAGATGCAGTGCCGCGTGGTAGGGGTACCACGGGACTGGATCCACATACTTCGGCATGTAGCCAATGTGGTAGTTAACTTTTTAGCTGCTCATCCCGAGCCAGGTTGATAGACAGACTGGACATGATTATGGGCATGGACCCAAATTTTGAGGGAATTTTGTCCCAATTTTATATATTGTTTTTGGAACACTTTATCTATACACAAGCAATTTTATGATATATAAGATTCAAATTTTTATGTTTGTTTAATTTGATGAATGATTAATATTCCAATCTAATGCTTAATTAGAAATAGAGTCTGCTAATCAATTCTCATATTGTGGAATGTGAACATATGTAATATAAACAAATGATTGTTGCAACACTCTCACTGTAAAAAATTGGTGATACAAATAAGGATCACTGATCTGAATTGGATCCATCAAAGACTAGTAAAGAACCATGACTTTATTGGGATGAAACAAATCTTTAAAGAATCCAAAATAGCATCAAAAACACCCTAAACTAGTGGCAATGGTAGCCAACGTGGAACACCGAGGACCTTAGTCAAAGTGCGCTGACCAAGGCCCATGGATATTGTGCAGGAGGTCAAATTAGCCCCTGGAAGCCCCGAATCGGGAAAAGGAGGTGATTTTTGATGTGCCATTATCATGCATCACTAGGCAAATAGGGCAAAAATGGAGGAGCCTTAAGCACTTGGTCACATTGGGAGCCAAAGAACAGTGGGCGAAGAAACAAAAAGTGCTAATAGTACAAGGCAGGACTCGTGCTCTGGAAACCAGCAGTATTGCTTGGGGCACCCTCAAACAGTAAGCGGTTTTGGAGGAAGCAGAGAAATCCCACTCAACAGTCGACATGTGGCGACGAAGGAGAGAGAAAACTATCGTTGATCGTGCATTATCGGTTGAGCTAATCATAACGCGAGATGTGCATATGACGTTGGATATGGAGGAGCCTACATCGGACGGATGAGATTGTGCCCGATGGAGGAAGCAGAATTGACAGGGAATTAAGCTATGCTTTAAAGGGATTTGGAATCCATTTGACCACCACGGCGGAGGAAGAATGCATCCACGATGTAACTGAAGAAACGAACTGACGAGCAGGTTGACACTATTTAGATGAGGACACATGACCATACCCTGAGCATTCATATTGACGCCGAACAGGGAACTCCAAGCACAGCTGCAGAAGGCGAATCAACAGAGGCAGAAGAGGAACCGAATAGGCATGGAAATGAATGGCTAAAAGCCATGAATAGAGATAGAATACACAGTCAAGTTGGAGAAAATTCCGAGAGACGAGGGAAAAAGACCATAATCCCGAGAGGAGGACGAAATACACAAAGAAGAAGGTAGTGAAGAAAGAGGAAAGTAGGAAGAGACAAAGGGCCAAGCTAACTAGGGGCAGCATCGAGTACCACCGAGCTTGAGAGATTTGAGCCACCCCATAGAGGGATCCATTCGCACTGAGCATCATGTTGGGCTCTTACTACTGTAGACCAGAAGGTCACGGAGCTGGTGGGAAGAAGAGACTGTGTACTCTAGTGGCTTGGGGAATCCAAGAACCACCCTGCCAAGCGAAACCTGCTTCAGGAGAACACACATTGAGTCCCTGCATTGTAGTTCTCTACTTAAAGACACAATAAAACAAGGCCACCACTAAAATCTAGACCGGAGACGTAGCCCTAGAGAATAGGGTGAACTCCTAATTAATATTTCTTATGTATTTATGGTTCCTTGATGTATTTCTTTGTTGTCTTTCCATTTAAATGTCCATGTATTGGAAATCTAATCGATCTGTTGCTTAAATAACACAGAATACACACAAGCACCTGAGTCTATAATACCTTTTGTTTAATAAATCTTCGACTTGTGTCACTCATAGGGTGACTATTAGATCAAGTGGTATCAGAGCACTAGGATGTAAGGTTAGACAAGCTTGTGTTGGTTTAGCCGTGAATGCTCACTAGATCAAAGCTCAAACTAGGAGGAGGAGAGTTAGTGGAAACTAATCCTGAAATTCGGAGTGTCTATCCTCAAAATATAATGTCAGAGGAAGGTTCTATGGGGCCAGACCCTCAATTTATAGAAATTTTCCTAGCTATAAATTCTATGGTAAAAGAAATGTATAGGGACTTTAGAAAGCATAAGGATTAAAATTCATTAGGCTCTAAACAAGATAAAGAAAAAGATGAGTCTCATTCCCATGACCACTCAAAAGGAAAAGGGAAAGAAGAAAGCTTTCCTACACCTCCTAATAGCCCTGTGCATAATAGGAAAGCATATTTGATTAAATTAGATGTTAAATTTGATTTTCCTATATATGTGGAGAGCTAAATGCTGAAAACTTGGACAATTGGATTAGACAAATTGATGTATATTGCAAGGTACAAAACATAGACTCGGACAAGAGTAAGATTTAGCTGGCAAGCCTACACCTAGGAGGCACTGCCTTGGTTTGGTGGGAAGGCAAAACCCACGATGATATGAAGAAGCATGGTAAGACTATCTCTTTTTGGAGTGAATGTGTTGCTGCAATCAAAAAACAGTTCTATCCATTGGCCTACATGCAACAAGCCATGATGATTTGGAAAACTCTTCGGCAGTTGAAAGCGCAAAGTGTGCAAGGGTATACTCAAGAGTTCAAAAAGAGAGCATTGATGTTGGGTATCTCATTAGACTCATGAGAAACTCTTTTGAAGTACATTGGTGGTCTACACAGCTACATGAGGCATACCATCCTCATGTTTAATCCCACTAGTATAGATGAGGTATATGTACAAGCTACTCATCTAGAAGCTAGAGGAAAGAATGGAAATCCAGAAGTTGGGGGACCATCCCAACCCACTGTAAGCAAGAGTAAGGAGAAAAGAAAGCAGAAGTGGAAAGCAAGGAAAGCTAACACTACACAGAAAGGCAAAGCTTCATGCACCCACTGTAAAAAGGATGGGCATGATGATGAGCATTGTTGGATTCTGCATCCAGAGCTGAGACCTAAGAAGTCAGAGGGCAAGAAGAAGAAGACTGTTGCAGCCATTCAGAAAGATTTTGGGTCAGACTCGAGAGATGAAACAATCATCGCAGCCATAGGTATAAAAGGTAAGAATTCTGAAGCATCTACTAGTAATTATGCTCAATCTGTTATTGATGAAGAACATGAGAGAAAAAGGCATGATATTTTCCATATTCGAGTTGTTTCCAAAAATCAAAATATTGATACTCTGTTTGATAGTGGCTCACAAGTAAATCTAATTTCTGAAGCAATTGTAACAAAATTGGGATTAGCAACTACACCTCATAAGAAACCATACCCATTAGGATGGTTGAATGATAAAGCACAACTACAAGTGACTAGACAGTGCAAACTCAAGTTTTCTTTTGGGTCAGCATTTGTAGATGAGGTTGAGTTAGATGTAATTCCTTTGGATATATGTGGAATTGTTTTAGGAAGTCGTTACTTGTATGATAGAAAGGCTATTTTCTATAGAGTTGAGAACAAGTATCTAATTGTTAAAGATGGAATTGAATACTTTGTAAGAGCTCACAAGGTCAAGAATAATTATACCCTCATAAACTCAGGACAGATGAAAAGAATGATAAATTATGCAACCATTTCCTATTGATGGTTGTAAAGGAAAAGAAACCTGATAAAACCAATGTATTTGAGGGTTGTAATGCTGATCAACAAGCTGATATAGAAAAGATTGTTTCAGAATATGATGTCTTGTTCCAAGAACATAAACGTCTGCCACACAAAAAGGGAATAGTACATGATATTATTTTGTAGCAAGATGTTCCATTGCCTAAGATTGGGATGTATAGGTTGTCTGCTTTAGAGAATGTTGAAATCAAGAAGTAGGTGCAGAGTTGCTCGAGAAAGGGTTCATCAGGCCTAGCACATCACCATGTGGGTCACCAATCGTTTTGGTGAGAGAGAAATATGGCTTGTGGAGAATGTGCATTGACTATCGAGCAATGAATAAGATAACAATAAAATATCGTTATCCCCTTCCTCACATAGATGATCTTTTAGATGAATTGAAGGAAGTTGTTTATTTCACCAAGCTGGATTTGCATAGTTGATCCACGGAATGCAACAAATTACAGAGATAACCATATACACAAAGATGCAGCAGAAATAATACTTCATTTCATTAATGAAAAATACTGAAATATGCTTACAACCAGAAATGGAAATAAACCAGCTAGGGCGATGACAGCTTATCTCTGAGAAGAGATGTGTGACTACATGCCTCTGAACTGTGTTACAATGAGGCTCGAAGGCCTATTTATTGTTGAGAAACAATGGAAAACCCTTCACATTCCAAAACCTGACCGTAGAAAATGAAATGCCAAATTGTGGGCCCCGTTTTTGGGTAAGCTGGTACATAAACTTCCCGGGGTCGTGAATTGGTCGTATTATCTCTATTTGATGCGCATGATAGCCCGTTGGAAATATCTCTCCAAGGACTATGATGGAAAAGATGATTTTTAGGTAGAAAAATCGTTGGCGATAGATCTCCCAAAAAACAAACGTCATTTAGGGCCTCAAAACGGCTTCGGAAGTTTAGGACTCGAAAAACTACTAAAAATAGTAAACTGTGCTATAATTAAGGAAACTGAAAAAACTGAAAGAATCACTAGAGGAGATCCAAGTGGAATTAGTGGGTGGCCACTAATATCCACCTGGATCATTCCTCCCCCCTTAGGAAGCAATGTTCCGCATTGCGTTGAGTTCCTCCATGAGATGAGGGAATTTCTGTTGCACTTGGTCCCTGGTGAGCCACTTGCCCTAGTGAAGGAGTTGTCCTGCTTTGACAACTCGTTACAGTTGGATATTCTACTGATGAGTGTGCTTGATCTGTGTGTCCATGATTCGATCAGTTGCACCTTGTTCCGTGCAAGCTGGATTTAACTCTGTGGCTGTGAGTTGTTCTGCAATGTCGGACGTGTCTAGTAATGGCGGAAAGTATGGCCGAAGGCGGTCGACATTGAACACTGGGTACAGGCCAAGGAATGGGGGAATGCTGAGCTCAAATGCATTGTCTCCCACAACCTTGGTAATGGTTTAAGGGCCATATCGGAGTGGTCTGAGTTTCCGATAGGCTCCAGCAAGGCGTTCCTTTTGCAAATGCAACCAGACTTTGTCACCCACCTGAAACTAGTGTGGCACCTGATGTTGAGCATGTTGTTGCTTGTACTTAACATTAGATTTCTCTAGAATGTCATGGACCTGCTAGGGAATATGTTGGATGTGCTCAATGAGGCTATTTGCCTTATCTGTTTCAGACTGAACATGAGCAGAATCTACGTGAGTAATAGCAAATGGCATGGCCACATCGATGGGACATAGTGGATGGAATCCCAAGCCCACCTGAATAGGGCTATGGCCAATCGAGCTGTGGAGAGCCCGGTTGTAGCTGTGCTAAACATAGGGGAGGCTCTCGTCCCATGTGTGTGGATGCTTTGAGTTGTACATGCGCAGAATGTGTACGATCATCCTATTGACAACCTATGTCTGGCCATCAGTTTGAGTATGGAAGGTTGTGGACTTAGTGAGTTTGGTGTCCAGCATCGACTAGAGACTAGACCAAAATGTATCGAGGAATATATTGTCCCGATCTGAGATGATAGACTGTGGGATCCCAAAGTGTACCCACACTCATTCAAAGAAGAGTTTAGCAGTGGCTTCTGCTGTGATATTCTTCTTGCAGTCCACCATAATGACCATCTTTGAGAACCTTTCGACGACCACAAAAACACAGTAATTTCCATGCTTCGTGGAAGGAAGGCCTAACATGTAATCCATGGAGATGGATTCCCAAGGCCGATTAGGGGTGGGCAGCGGGGTATAGAGGCCTTGCTTCTAGATGGTCAGTTTGGCAATGGTGCAGGCAGTGCATGACCTGATGTACTTCCCGACATCCTGTCGAAGATTCGACCAATATAAATACTTATGCAGTACTGTTGTGTCCCTATAATACTAATGATTACCCCATTACTATTGTAGTTATACCCTTATTAATATTGTTGTGCCCCTATTGCACCATATTGTTATTACTGTGCCCCATAGAATCCCTCTATTGTTATTTTTGTGGCTTTATATTATTATTGTTAGGTCGGTTAGATTATATTGTGACTCCTTAGACTCCTATATATAGAAAGGAGGTTTTATCATTTGAATCATCCAAGAATTTTTCATTTATGTAAT